>LUCH01002086.1:25165-72677 GCA_013368495.1 Paragonimus heterotremus
CAAGCATTGCTCCGCTCTGGAACTCAGTGCGATTCCCACCCCAGTTTGACCGCGAGATTCAGCCTCAGCGTCATCAGAAACCCTGAAATGGAAGCGCTTGAATCGACAGCTATTTAGAGGTGAGCTCAAATGGATAACCGTGCTAGAATCGTAGATTCGCATCTCCGACACACAGCACACATCAAGCTTCAGACATGAGAGAGTACTAGCCAGAACAGCTTGCTGACCGACTTACCGGACAGTGCGAACATTAAAGGCGCCAATGTTTACCAGTTGTCGTAGCCTCAGAAAACAATTATCGCCCGGAGGCATATGGAAGGCAGAGGAAATAGGGGGTAAAACAGTAGGAGAAATTCGAGGTCGGTTAGTAATGTTAGTGTCGACAAATTGATAACTTCTGATACTTCCCGGTCGTTTATGCCGTGGAAGTAGACTGACTTGAGGGACCCCACCCGGAGCCAATGACTCAATAGTCCGACTCACTTGGCAGTGAGGGACTTGCCTAGCCGGAGGGCGCGGTGAATAAGACAATGATATCTCATTCTGAGCACTGCTGCGCGCAGTGGATGTACTCGAAGCTATACCAGACTTTTGAGAGATAACAAATGTCTTTCGACCGTATTAGATAATACGCCGGCGGTCACAGTCAACCGTTGGGCGATCGGAGTGCTCTTTTGCTTGAGGATAATTTTTCTAACCCTCTTCTTCTTGATGTGGAAGACAGCAGTGCCGCAACTATAAAAATAGTTCTGCTGCGTGCCCATAGAATCGCGCCTCACTACCTAGGCACTGCTACGCGGTCAGCAGTGCGAAATACATCCCTATGAGTGTAACTGCTTTTCGTCTGACTGCTCCTCTTTGGCCTGTCTGACAAGGCTGCACTTGGAGGGATCGATGACCTAGTCAGCATAGCCCGCCGGATCAAAACAGTACACAAGCCCGACCACCTCGCCAAGGTAGCAGTAAAGGTCGGTCTACTTTCCCTCACTAGCCAAAGCTGAACGCTCAGCAAGTCATCATGTGAACATAACGTACAGAGTTAGAAGAGTACTTTTTAGGTACAGCACTTGTGAACCATTCATATCTTTCTTTTCGTCAAGGCGGAAAAAGGTATACACTAGGAAGTTAACGCTCTTCGTTTGTTCTCATATGTCAGTTACACGAAACATTCAGTCAAGTGAGATGCATTGCAGAAAACAATGGAACGAAACGAACTTCACGTGAGTGCGTTTCACAGTGGGGTAGGCGGTATTAATACCGTTGCAACGCGCTCATTTGTATCCACATCTTTTGTTAACAGAGTCAAATTACTGTGATTGATTATTAATGCCAATATCTTGTAGTGTTTGCGTAGTAAGATCGTAGGCGAGGTTGACCTATTGTCATTCAGTTTTCCTCGATCGAAGACGCAAGATTTCGTTTCGGCTGTTGACATGACTATCCGCGTCAAGTCATCGTTCACACTATTCAATCGAAGCTGTACTTCGCCCTCTTTTATCGTAATTTTCTATCTGTTCAGCCTACGTATGTGTCACCACAACTAAAAGTGATGTGGTGTATTATATATAAAGCAGTTTTCTGATAAAGAACGTATTAAGCTACGTTTGTAAGCCGGGGGCACGTATCAAGAACCTCGCGCACTGCCTGCTTCGTGTAGCTTTGTGGTAAGTAGGCCGGCCTGAGCGCTTAGAAATGAATACATATTATCTGAGAAGATCAGACAATCCATCTCCGAGCACTCGAGAATACATAAGTTAACATTAACCCAACAGTTTGCCCACTGTTACCACATCAATTCGCGCATCCGCTCGTCGATCTTAATCGATTAAACTAGTTCCCGTAACCAAACGTGGATATTTTGAAGAAACCGACATGAATAGATTACGTATTGTCATAAAGCAGAGTAAATTTGTGTGAAGTTCTCATCTGAGGAAACATTTAAAAAACCGTTTTCTTCATCCTAATGGTACCCATTTGATGATCTTCAATGTAGTGTCACCAATCTCTATGTGATTGACCAAGTGGATTCAACGAAAAGCTTGCAACTCGTAATGCATATCTTTTTGCCGATTTGGTGAATCCGATAAAACAAATTCACTAATTTAAACTGTCACTTCTGTAAACTTCCTTCTAGATTGTTGCCCATGGTTGAATCGGGTAAAGTTTTCCGAACCACACTCGATACATTAAAGAAAACTGGCGGGGAAAATCCACTGACAACTTTCTATGCGTCTCCACAAATTACCTAGTGAGTATATATATATCGAGATTGCAGTTCGTGTATTTCGTTTCATAATGCTGATATCACTGCATGCCAGTTGTTTTCTCCTCATTTGTTTTCAGACATCTTTGTCCGGTTTATCTTTACTTAATTATAAAATGCCATACAAAATGGATAAAACCAGGATAGATTTACCCCTCATGCATTAACCTGTGAGCCCATGAAACTTTATTCATTCTAGTCCGACAGGTAATAATCTACTTCGTTCTGCACGAACTCGTCTGTTTTCAGGAAAACTGGTATGTGTGATTGTAAGAAATCAATTAAATTTGGCTTAGTGTTCTCTATGCAACTTTCATACTGACTTCACAAATATACTCAAGTCTAGGAGTGGTGTTTACTAATCTCCTTGAATCCGTTAACGAATTTATTTATAGTGAATTATCCATCAGTCTACTGGTTGCCATGCCGTCAACAGAAAGCTGTAAAGCGCTCCACCGAAGGGAACGATGAAGCTATTGAACTCAGTTTACAGGGTAGAAAACTGTATTCTCGTAAGGTTTCTGTACTGTTTAACAGAATCCCGCGATTAATTTGAAAATCTGGTAGTTGAGTGTTATACTGAAATTCTTGAGTCACCTACATAGACGTTCCAGCATAACCACACTACCTCAGTAACTGTATTTTTATAACGTACTGGACAAAAAAGACAGGTGATTTAAAATCCGATTTTCAGCTTCATAAATTTGTACGTGCCGTCCAAAGATTTCGCATGTAACTGATAAGACACAAAGATGAAATATCAGGTCAAAACTACCAAACCTTTACGTCGATGGGGTATATCTTTTATTACGCAGTCAATGGTGTACCTGTATCCACACCATTTCTAGTTCTTCTGCCTAGTCTTCTTTTATTAATTCTCAACCTTCTTAGTAACTTTTTCTTCTAGGATATTCCACGTCACTGTTGAGGTGAGCGGCGGCTCGAGCCACAGTACCTTTTGGTCAGGCTCATGGCTGTTATGATGATGACGATGATGATGATGATGATGATGATATCTTTTATTAACTAGTTTCAGCACTGCTTTCAACCCGGTGTTTAGAAGGGAACTTACGAACTAGACGGTTCTTTGCTAGTGGATAAATGAACTAGCATACGGCAATGTTGTTAAATATTATGAAATGCGGTAGCTTCTAATAAGCAAGGGAAACTTCTTCGGAAATGCACATGATATAGGTAGGCATCCATTAAATTAAATCATTGCTGTTTTCAGTTCAGGTTTGTCTTGCAGGATTGATCAACACTTCACCTTTGAGTTGCCCAATTGAGTGGCCAATTGCTTAGGCTGCGTAATTTGACTCCTGATAATTACGAAAACGCAATTCTGATGATAAGGACGAATATTAAAGTACGTTTGGTTTTTATAGTTGAGTAGTGGTGAATTTAAGTGATGTATTTACTTGACAATTTATTTTTAGTTCAACTCAGATTCAGTAATGAACAGCGAAGATTCTGATTTGGCCTGGTGGGTACTGATCACATGAAATATTGGAACGAAGTTTTTTGACATCAAAGTAGTGATCTTCTCAGATGTATCGTTTATCTTTGATACGGTTGAAGATGACGTTATCTGGAGCTGTCCTCATCGCAAAGAGGTCCCGGAGAATTGTTTGGATATGTTGAGATCATTGTGCACCTGCTTTATACGCAAAGTAAGAATGCGTAACCAGTTGTCAAGAAAATTAACTACTTTGAATATTCTCTGACAGGAATGTCTGACTTTCCATTTCCCGAACAATCGTTCCGTTTTGAAAGCATGCGCTTAAGGAACCTATTGATCTTCGTGTAAAGTTGATTGTAGACAGTAGCTTGATCGACAACGAGTATGCAGATGACACTGTCCCAATTCATCGTTCAACTGGAAGCATGCAGTTTATAGTGAACAGAGTGAATAATCAGGCTGAACTGAGCAAGGTGCACTCTTCCTTATTAAATCCAAGATTTTTATTTCAAAAGGAGGCGATTCCGACTTCACACTGTTTATTGCTGGCAATCGTCCGCAGACGTCGGACGATTTCAGCTGCATGAATAATGCTATGTTATTGGCTGATAGTGGTTTTGCTAGAATATCAGCAAGAATAGCAAGGACGCAGATTGTCTTCGCTGAACTGCGTCACCCGTTGAATCGAAGGACATCCGGCGGACGTTGAATGGTGTATGCGGCCTGCATGTGATCAAAAATGCTCTACGGTTCGGAAAGAGGATCAAATCGGAGAGAACTTGTCAACAGAACAGCTATAGTTGACCCCCACTGTATTCTTGATTCAGCCCACAACAACTAGGTTAATCGCGTGGGTGAAATTACCGTTTGCGCATGTGAATATTTGGTTAACTGTTGAAAAGGTACAGTCTACATATGTTTGGATCACACAGTGTACGCACCGAGGGTGTTTACAGAACCGTTCTCCATTCACCGAGTTCACCAATGACCGGATCAACCCAATGGGTTGTCTTGAATGATCTTGACATGAAGGTCCTGACTATTTGGTCAACTGAAATGATCTAATTCAGCCTGTCCGACAAGTAACAGAAAGGCTATTTAACTAGCTAGCTAGAAAATTTATCTGAGATGGCAACGTGTCAGTGACAAGTATGGGTTCACATTGGTTGAGGCTTTTCCTTTTGATGGTAATTCCTTCAATTCGTTTTTAATCTATATTTCGATGAATCTTTGTTCCAGAATATTACGAGTGACTGCTGTGGCCTTCAGAATCACGGCATTTTATACTCAGTTTTCTGACAGTTACGAATGAAAGAATGAAAAAAGATGTGAACGACAGAAGGTCGTAGATTTGAGTAGTGCTGTAGAATAATGTTGAGTGCAAAAGGTTTGAGATTGATCGAAAGCGAGCAAGTTGTGAATAATCATGACCATTCCGTTGAAAGTAGTCACCTGAAGATGATCTCCGTTAACTAAAATGAGTGACTGTCGAGAAACTTACCAGTGTGATCGTTTTCTCCGTAGTCTCAATATACAAACTGTGTCATTTCTGGGAGTCCGTTCAAAAGCGGATGTAACTAAAAACCACCGTTGGCCAGTACGTGTAATAGATCTTAGTCGAAACAGTTGTGTTGAACAATTTAACACATACGTTCAGTCAATCTGCATTTCAAAATAACTTGTGATGCCTAAAAATCATGGTAATCACGATGTACAACCGTCGTTGAACATACCACTTATAGTTGGTGAAATGATAACGACGATTAGTGATATTACGTTCAACCAGTTTTAGTGAATTTATATATTGCAAGACATTACTGTTGCCAGATGTTCGAAACGTGGGCATAAAAGAAAATATGAGTTATGGAAATATCACCGGAAATGAATCTGACTGTAAGGGCACTTTGCACGGCCGTATGAGAACCTCAGTGATGGTGAATCAGAAATCAGAACCGAAAAGAGCTTGTAGAAGTTAGAACATTTCAAATTAATACCAACCGGTCCTTGGAACGTGCGGCTGACATTGGGAATAAGTCTGAGCAGATGATTAAAGTTTTAATAGGCAAAACTGAAAGGATCTATCCAATGCTTGACATGATTAAAGAGTTCTACCAGTGATAGTTTTACCCTGATGTATGATGGAATTACAGAGGCTTTAAGGTTCGGATAATTACGTGATTCGTAGGTTATGAATGGACTAGGTGTAAGAAGACCAGCCTCAATAGAACAGATTATTGGCTAAAAAATGTTTGTTCTCGCGGATTTTTAACTTTCGTATTACTCCTAATACTCATGTTTCTCATCGCCATTGCTCTATTGGACAACATCGTATTGTCAACCCTTTGATGTTCATTACAACTGTGACAATGCATTAGAGATTTACCAATGCTAGATTTTCATTTCTCTAAGCTTGTGTGAAAAGCCTAAGGTGAGTTGATTGGATTCTTGTAGTTTTGTGTCATGAAGATTGATGTTGTACTGACATAGTCATATGTTGCCCTATGCAAATCAAGTAGGTCACTCCGATCTCCGTACACCGAATACGTGGTCTGTGACCACAACCACACGCATCCAGTGCAAAACAACGGTTAGTTTGAAGCAAAATCCTGTAAATATTGTTGCTCAGACAGACAACTTTTCACATCAGGCCAGTTCACCTAATCTACAAAGTCAGTCAACCGAAAGTGATTGTTTGTTGCGGTTAGGATGAGACAGTTGTAAACAGTGAGAAGAAAAGTTAGAGTTGAGTTAAATTGAATTAACATTTGTGTCTATAGGGTAGGTCAGTTGACCTCTTGACGACCTGATGACAACCGCATGGTTCAGGTCAGTCTTAGATTGTACAAAATGAGGCAGTGAGATTTTGCACTCATACAAAGGTTTCGTTTGACTATAAAATGTTAAAGTGAAGAACTTGTGTCGTCCTGTTTTGCACAAACGCACATACGTATCTGTGATATAGTTACTGAATGTAGAGTGGAGGTGTAGCGCGCACCACTTGGTTTAAAAACGTTAGAAAGACTCTGCATGCGTAAACGTGTGTTAACTATACGTTGGTTGATTCAGTCTGGTCCTGTGAATCATCCGCAGTTGATCCGAATAGACCATAAGTCCAGTAGGCAGACAGTCCAGGAAAACGGGTAATTTATACGGTTGCTCAGGGAGTTCATCAGAAATCGAAATTTTACGAACCTTACAATTTTAAGTGTCTGAATGCTTACTGTACTACAAACTTCAATTTTCCATTGGACTGACTACCTCGGCGGTGACAAAATTTAAAAATGCATTGATGGATCGAGTCGAATAAGATTGAAACCTGTTAAAGGATATCATGAGACAAAAGCAGAGTACAACTAAATTAATGGGAAATTCATTATCAGTGTAGTGGAAATCAGATAACCACTAAATAACGCAAAATGAACCAAAGAGAAATGCAGGTGATTTTTCAGGTAGAACTTTGAAAGCGTAAAGAAATTGAAACTGTTTATCATCTTAAACAACAATGGAGTGGGATAAAAGACAACAAAGTTTCAGAAGGAACAAATGCAGTGAAAAGAACTGCACTAGAATGAGTACCAATATTCTAGTAATGACATTCTGATGTCAACCTTTGGACACCTTACATCATCCACCAGTTAATCAACCTGTCCCAAAGACGTCGAACTAATGCATGGCTTTAAATGTTTGATTGAGTGCACGGCTGGAGGTGGGTGAATCATCAGTTCATTCAATTCTTGAACATTTACGTTATTTTTCTTCATTTGGTTTACTCAATCTGTTCAAAATTATTTCATGAAAGAAAAATCCACTGTTAAGAGAGATGCTCAACTGAAGAACAGCTTCAGCTTGTAACTTTGTGGGCTGCTTGTTTGATCTTCTTTCAAATTTCCTTTGCCCGATGAGTTTAAACAAAGTTGGAACCAGCGGTGTAGTGTCACTTTGAAGGTGATCATCAAGAAGCATTATAAATACTCTTCAGAGTTATCAAGAACATAGTCAGTGCAAACTGGTAATCCAAAGTTGACTGAGTTTAACCGAATTCAAAATCACGTTTTACTGTTCAAGCTCTTGTTCCTCTTTTCTAAAACATCAAATTGTTAACTGTCGTAGAGTCGCCGAGCATATCTCCTTATGTTTTTATCAAGAACGCTTGGTGTTTGTTCATATTCTCTTAACAAGACTACGAGAAGAGGAAAACTATTGAGTGTTAGTAAGTCACTTTGGCTGTTCAATGCAAAACAACCATAATATGAAGTATGGTCTTCTCAGTGTGGTTACGGACACATTGTTCTCCACTACCCGCACACACAGGTTAGTAGTGGTGCGTATACTATTCATCAGGCTTACGTATGAGATGCCAGTTGAAGTTGGTTTCAAACAAGATGTCAGGAAATCACAGTTTTACTTCAAGACCCTTTAAACCGGTTTGCATCATGCAATAGGATAAAGTGTTTTGAAAGTCAAACCTTTTAAATTTTAGTCGGGGTGGAGAGTGTGCAATCCTTTTATTCATTTAAAAGAACAAAAAAGTAATCATACAAACAAAAAAGTTTACTACCATCGCTTCCGGATTAGTTTGCCATAGTGACCTAAGCCAGAGAATGTCAGCGCAAAACTTGATTTGTCCTGCACCACCAGCATTTTCTACTACACCTCATAAGCAACGTGAACCCGACAGAATAAACGGAAGCGTGTGAGTGAAGACTTTCGCAATTTAGATGATCGATGCAAGGTAACTAGCTGTTAGGCTACTATAAACAATACTGCAGTCCAGATAAAACGCTATGTTTCATTCGCATATGGACACGTTCTGCCTTTTATATATTCACAAAAAACCGTCTTACACTCAGTGAAATGTTGATTACCTGATGCGTGTACTATTAAACCACTATAGGTTTTTATACCCACTTCAGGAAAAACCAGAGTGAAGGCCCACTCAGGTAGTAAGATGCCGTTTAACGTCAAAATAATGGCTTACCAATATACAATAAAACCGTTAACCGGGCTAATGCTTAATGCAGACAACGTTATTGTGTAATTTTCATGAAGGATGTCACTACAACTCAATTCTACTGGGCAGACTTCGTGCACGCACAGTAACTGTACTTCATACAGTGGTAAAACATCACCCTCCTTGAATGACCAACATATTTCCGGCTAAAAAAGTAACCTGCACAGGTCATAAAGTGTTCCCACCTGATAGGACAGAAGACGTTTTCGCCAGAAAAACATAATTATCTTGAAAGTGTTTATCCGGTTTCGTTTTTTAATCCTGAATCAATCAACCAAAATGCCCTTAAGTCGTAAAAAGCGAAGCTCATGGTGTCATTTTTATTGAAATGTTGGTTCACCGAAAACAGGCAAACTGTTGCCTGGTAAGTCTTGATTGCTTACCCGTAAAGAATGAGTTTCACAAGGTACTCTGTGAGCAAAGCTTCCAACAGCCAGCTAGCTTGTGGATTCAGACATATGATTATGTGCGTTGGTTTCGCTGGTTAAATTGAGCATGTCTCCCACTGCATAGGTCTCTACCTGTACTAACTAATGAGAAACGTCCGGTTATCCAACCTGGCACCATATTATATTAATGACCTCTAGTCTAATGGATGCGATCGGATTCTAGATGGGTCAGTGTTAGTATCAGACACAACCTCTTTCCGGCAATAACATCAAGACCAGAGGTACCAAGACATTCGATCGGTTGTGTGTACCCTTGCATAGTAATGATCGGACTAAACGCCTATTCCCATTATAAATCATTTACATTTCCATCACTGTGATGCAAATACATACAACGCCGAATTAATCAGTTGGATTCTTTTACTAAGTTCATTTGGAAATACCCCGTAATTTAATGTGTTCTCAACGTACACAAACGAAAATGTTTTTTTTAATCGAACATATTGGGGTGAATCAAGTATGGTTTTATTATCGTTGATCAGAAATATGCCTAATCCCTTTCACTGTAGCACTTTACAGAAAAGGTACTTTTTAAGGAGAGATGATTAGTATAGATTGAGCACAGTTAACGACCCGCTCACTGTTTGTCCGCCGTAACACAATGAGTGGGTGTTTAACATGGCACAAAATTTGGTCACGATTAATATATAATTTACCAATCAATACAGCTGAGTTTAGTCGCAAGTCATACAAACAGTTTGAACACGAAAAAAAGCTGAAAAATAATAGATGCTTCTTAGGATTCGTGCGTTACGGACTAGTAATGACGTGAACGATCCAGTTGCGATGTGACTTGGCTTGGAATTGGAGCAACAAACCCTAGAAATGACACAGTAAGGCATACGGACAGTAGGAAAACCTACAGGTAATGTAGTCTTGGTTACAGCCAGAGCACTTACGGCACTCTCGGGACTCACGTCTGACGTATACAAACCTTGAAGTTCATCAGGAATAGTAGTTGAGCAACCCTTACTAGTGATTGTGGCTTCTACATTCCCCTAGACCGTTCATCCAGCAACTTTCGTAGAAAAGCACTAGACTCAAGGTTCGTATTTGCTAGAGCCCGTCAGTAGTAGATATCTCTGCCACGACCGGGATTCAAACTTCGGTCACGTGTTTTTGAGAAAAACGTTGACCACTGTTCACAAGTGAATTGGTATGCAGATGACAACTGGATCAGGCTTAGTTCTTTAAATGCACACCCGTAATTTTTGAGCTGCGGAATGACCAAAAAATCTAACAAAAAATGATAGTGGACAGCAATCCACAAACCAAAGAAATGAAGGGTTTGTGGTTTGGCGAAAGTTATAATTAAAACCTCATAAATAATTGACAGTAAACTCAGTCTTGGGAAATGTGTGTGCTTTATTCTGCATCTTGTATGATAACTTCGAGGTAAACCATAATTACAGTTTGTAGATAAACATCTGTATGAACGTGGTTATTGGACGAAACAAATATGTAATCCTGCCGTCATCGACAATTAAAAATTCTACTTGCATTCTTACTTTCGTCAGTAGTTCAGTCAACCGGAAAAACCAAAAACCATTTGCTTTGATCCTGGGTGGACTAATCGTCAACTAATCGATTCAGTGAATACCTGTCAATGAACTGGAAGAAAACAGAAACGATTATAATGAACTGATTGTTTAAACACTTTGATCGATTCCTTTTGAGTTGGTGCCAAACAAGTTTGGGATGCCCCATCGATAAGTCAAGGGGGTTGTCACATGCCAGTCTAGAATGTGTATGTATTATTCAACATGTTTATCCGCCTGATTTATTGCGTGTGTGGTTACATAACTGAATTCACCTAAGGATGACTTGAAATTCAAACCGGCTTACATTGAAGCAACTACAAAACTCGTCATATCATCACATAAGGTAAAAAATGGTTCCGGTTGAAACAGACAGGTGTTTCTGGAGTTCTTCCAGTCCGGATAAATTTTGAGTAGTTTAACGGATACATATATCTGTATCATTAGAGAACCACAGTCCATCTTGTCTTTATTTTTCAGAATAACTTTACACGTTACTCAGAAAAATAGTTTGCTTTACCTCAGCTTATTTCAGAACACATTGAAGACAAGAACATTTACATCTTGTAAGTGTCGTTGCAGGAAGAGCTCGGTGAAGCTAGTGAGTCATGTACAGGAAAAAATAGCAGTTATCTTATTTCACTGAATAAGCCCACAAGAATGGGCGCAGTTCAAATAAAATGTACAGTGCTGACGAAACAGTTATGTTGAGACTATAGTATAATAGTTATAACCAGTTTGAAATTTAGCTAGTACCTCTTGATAATTTAGAAGCCTTCACAAGTTACTTGACTGGTACATGACAGACTATTTGACTGGGATTGGAACGCTTACCGTATACATTCAAATTCAGTCCTTAGATGAACGATGATACAGACAGATTGTTTTGTTTATGGGGTAGCTCTGAAATTGTAACAGTCTTGTCACACCATTTACCCTGCTGCTGCCTAGTTAGCCAAGCAAGCGCCATCTGATAGCTGTTCTTTTGTAGTGTACTGTGAGAACATAAAAACAAATTAATGCGGTATATCATTTTATGCAGTATTTCAGCCAGAAGTGCAGAACACTGTTGGGTTACAGCACATTTACACGTTTTTGACTAACTGCGATAAAGTTAAATAGTCCACCAAACCTGTGTCGATTGAGTAAATGTGAGAGGTGCCATAACTGTTGGTGATACGCATTTGTCTCCAGAGAAAACGACAACTCAGTCTTGCAGAAGTTTAATGGGTCACTATTATGAAGTATGCATTCAGGTACATTTGGTACCCCTAACATTTCTTAGGGTTTACAACGGCTTTGTTGCTTCAAGTGGGCTATACAAAATATTTATGGTGTTCAGCGGTAGGCAACAGATAAGATAATGATTCGAGCTTCCGCCTGATTTATACTAGGTGAGTTTATTTGCTGTAAGGTTATGACCCTCTTATATCGAAGGTTGTCAGGCAAGTCGTTCCAATCTGGTTGTTAGTTCAACTCAAACACAGTAATACAAGTTACCAACTGACAGCTTAAAGTGTTGGGTATGAAAAACTCAAACACTTCAAGGAAGATATTGTTTAAAACGAAAAAGGTACTCATATCCATGATGTCCAACTACAGTTTGTACCAAAATTGAATATCATAGCCAAGCATCGAGGAACATACGTTGAACCGTGTGTGTGGCTTCAACTCATACATAACATCGACATCACACTAAAGGTCCTGATGCAAGAGATTCGACCAGGCGAGGCTCCTGTCTCAGCTATTAGTGTGACAGAGGGTGATATTAACTCACGTTCTCACTCAGAACGCGATTGGGACCTGTTTCTTAAACGCAATGAAAACAGAATAGCACACTAACTTTTAAATAATTGAGCAAACTTGTTACGGTTCTGCAATGAAAGAGCAAGGTGTTTCTAATTGGAACTTATTTTCTGTATACACTATGTTTAAAGTGGGCAAGTGAAGGTGATTTATAATGCCCATGGCTGATCGCAAATAAAAGCAAGCCATTAATTAGAACCGTTTATTAGCAGTCACTGCATCAGGGAGGGTAAACATTTTTCCTGAGTAGAACATGATGAAAATATGATGTCTTATCTGTATCATTGGACGGAAGGACTTCTCTGGTTGTTCGGTTTCCCTTTTTTAGACGTACATTGTTATTTGCCGTACAACGATTGAAAGGTTCGGTACTTTAAGCCTTAATCTGTGTGTGACCATGGTCCAACTATAAATGTTACAGTTCAGAGCAGTTTAGACATTAGGTGAAGTGATGTGTCATAGATTGTTTCCATAGATTGTCTCACCCAACGTTTGAAGAGGAACTTTGCCGCAGTAATTACAACTGGTGAAAGTATAACTCAATACCGTGAAATAAATATAAACTTTTGTTACCGTCATGACAACTAAGGAGGACTAGTCTTGTAATCATCTTCAGTTTTGTAAGGGTCGATGATTCAAGCAGGTTGTTTCTTAGGTCAGTGTGTGAGAGATCAGCAAGTGCTTGGAGAGAAACAAACCCAATAAAAACTGATAGGGCTGTGTACGATATATAAACAACTATTGTTCAATGGACACTGCAGTAGAAGTTCAAGGCGATCTAAATCTGCGGCCGACTAACAGAGTTGAGAAAATGTATTTACTCTTTAAAGTAAAGAAAAAACCTAACGCCTAAATTACACCCAGGCACTCCCGTCCTGGATTAACTATATTCGCACATTTAAATACTATGTAAAACAGTCACGCAGAGAGACATATGGTTCATCTTTAATTGTAGATGTTTTCAACAAAATGCGGCTGAAGATTTCAACACTAATTGAATAGCAGTAACGAATAATTTCAAAACCTATGGAAGTATAACCAGTCAATAAAACCCAATAAAAGTGCATAATTCACGTCTTCTGTAGCAAGCAACAAAACGTGTGATTTGCAGCATTTCTGTTAGCTAGTTTCTGAGAAAACGAGCATTCAGTTGAGGTTTGTTAAATAATGCCAACTGAGTATTTTTGCTGAATATGTTCGTAGAAGAGTGGATGGGTACCAATGAACTTCGAAAACTGTTCACAACAGTACAGTGTAGCATGTCCCAATAACTAGGTCAGAATTGGTTTCACCTATAAAGTGCACTGTCAGCTTTGGAGGGAACATGGTAGATTTTTATTAGAAAAGATACTCGCCGGAAGTATTAACTAAATTTGGAAGTGACAGGAACAATTCAGAATGCCTTTATTTTACCTGCTCTGAAGAGGTTGCATAAAAGAAGTAGCAATTATTTAATTTCATTTTGAAATTCTTGGTTACACAACGGTTTTTGAATAAAACACTATTTTGATTGAAAAAAAGGTATTCCATAGCATTGACGTTTGATTACTGTTTAGCGGGCTTGTCTTACCTGTCAAGGCTGATCGCCTTTGACAGTGTGGTAAAAGTTACCTCGTAGTGAAAATAACTGAAGAATGCAAGTAATCGATAGACACATCTTTGAGGTAACAATGTGACGAACAATCGTTTTCCATAATTCTTCCTCGAGTCAATACAATTATATAGGTTTCATCAAGACGTCATAAGACCAGGCGCCAAAAATGAAGTGACTGCTAACGAATGACAGTAAATGCTAATACCAGAAGGTGCACAATAATTGGTTAGGCCCAGACCGGACGTCGACTGGTTGTTACGTCACAGGGTCAAGCTCGACTGCTTTTGTGTGGTTAGACTGGATGTGATTGGTATGTGACACTCCATGATGTCATTTTGCTATTCACAAATGTTTCGCTGGTGGAGACAATCAACCTTTTTGTGTGATCAGATTGAACAACCTGAAAACACGTTCGGATTACAAAGGTCAGATGTAAAAGAATTACTTCTGCGGTGCACCCTCAATGTTTAATTTGTGTTCAACGGTGGGCTGTATCGACGATCGGATAGGGCAGAAATGGGATCCTCTTTAGGTCCATTACTGGCAGACGTATTCATGGGCAAATTAGAATCCCAACTCCAGTCGACCATGCAGTATTCATACGTACCGCCTGAATGTAGACGATATATATGTTGTTATACAGTCACAAAATAAGTTAACCATCCTTCAGGTTTTTAATGTAGCACAAGCTTCACCTTAGAAGAAAGATCTAACAACGAGTTCCGTTTCGTAAATATCAAATTCACCAGACATCCGTACGGCAGACTGAGTAGGTCGGTATATCGCAAACCTACATGAACTAATCAACATGTCAATTTCAACAGTTTTGTGCCCCTTAAACCGAAACGAAATCCAGCAAAGAGCCTGGCAACTGGAGCAAGAAAGATTTGTTCGGGTGACACAAGAGAGCAGGAACTGAAAACGGTTCTTCGTAAAAATCTCAGATACCTCCGAAATTCTTTAAATACGATCAGGTCTTTGGATTGTTCTGCTTTCAGAAGAAGTCCGTGCAAACATTTAACCTCCCCTGGCCCACAAGTTGGAAAAGTGATTGCGCAACTGCTATTGAACGTTTTTCTGACTCACCCTAGTTACTGCTTGTTGATTTGTAATTAGCCTGATGATCAAACGCAGAAAACAAGTCTTGTTTGCCAATTTGTTATTCTCATGACTTCAGTAGGCACCTTCGGACGAATCGGCAGGGACTTTGCTTTCGTAAGGACCCTTCTATATTGCACATGCTTATAACTTTGTGGCTGTGAACTCAGGTTAGAATACGATTGTGAATGATTGAAAAACAAAAAACTAGTCTCTGTCACAAATTTACAGAAGCGTAAAATGGTCCCAGCAAACATTTTCTCACTTTAAACAGGTGTACGTAAACATCGATTCGCTTGATCTCTGAAGGCTGTTGCTATCCAGCTGTTGTGGTGTACATGTTATGTGCTTAGAAAGTAGTGAGTGGTCTTCTAGTCCACTCATCGATATTTGACTTCCCCATCCTCAATCCTTCTATCGTTTACCTTGGGGAGCTGAAGCTGTTCATCAACTTATCTCTTTTTCTAAACCGTCCAAAACAGATTCGGATGTATGGAAGTTACCACAGCTTCCATCACTTCTTGAATTTCCTATGAATTCCATAGAGAGTTCACTGTGCCTTAAGGCGTCATACAGATGTACGGATCAAACTGATGGGTGATTGGCGTAGAAAGTATCAAACATGTGGGCATGTAATATAGTAGAACGTTAACCAAATGACAGTTACGTAGATTTCATAACGGGAAACCAATGGTACGAATCGAATAAAAATCGTGACAGTCATTCTGTAGGACGTTAGAGGTTGACTATAACCTGTTTACTGATGAGGTCAATGACGCAGTGGTAAACACGGTTGTCTCCTGAAAGCGTGCTCGGAGGATATGCACTATTGATGAGCTCTAATGAGAACGAAACTCTAGTCTAGAGCATTATACGTTGTCCATTCCCGTGTCATTCGATAGCAAGGTTGTGGTAGTAAGCAATAAGACTATTCAACTTTAAGTTATCTTCTGCAGCTAATGAAATGGCAGAAACTGCTCACACAGCTGAATGATGTACATTTTAGTATCGTATTTCCTGCAACAGAAATTCAAATTAAGACTAATAGTGCGGAAAATCAGTTTGAATAACGTGTATGCAACATCCGTACGAAAACTACATTTCAAGGTAATTTTAAAGTGTCAAACTTAATGTGGAATTCACTTCGTGGAATATATTGGTGACTGCGATGAAGTATTTTTGTCGGAGCCTTCAAACATTAACTACTGTGATTGAAGTTTCTGGTTGACATGACGTTAGTGTGAGGTAACGAATACGATATACCACTAAACACACTTTAGAACCAAGATTCCTTTCACAATTTTGTTAGCCGTTTGCCTCAAGGGGCAGAAATAATTGTAAACTGGAACGCACAAGTAGTAAGCTTTTTGGTTATAGTCAATGTAGACTAGCAATCCGAAGTGAAATTTGTTCATTAATTCAGACGGTATGTAAACAAACTGTAGAAAATGTTTGTAACACTATATGCTTTTTATAAAACTATAATTGATGAAAGACAACAGGAAGATTTCGGTTTATTGATCCTGCTCGAAAGGCAAAATACCTGGATATCATACACCTTGGTGGTCAGGTATTTTTAGCCAATTTTCCTTTGTGTAAAGAACAAACTTTCAGACTTTGCGAGTTTCACTCAACATCTGAAGTCACATACTGAAGATGTGTATTTACTGCACTCTATTTACTAAACTGATCCACGATGGACATCTGGGCATATTCCCAAATGACAGGTCCAAACAAAGATCCATTAAAACTGAAATGTGAATAGAGTATAATAATGAAATTGAAGTCGTCAGTTTCGAAGCATCACTCCATAGCAAGTAAGTTGATTGACTCCACCAATAGGGCAAATATGTTACTAACCTAATCAAGCATGTGGACTATTAAGGTTCGGTAAACTGGTAGTCTTAAAACACATCGATTGGCACTCCGTGTACACAAGTTGTTGATATAATCGATTAATTTACAATGTCAATACCTCTGCTGAGTTTGGTTGTCACGGATCAAAAACCCCATGTCTTGTTTGAGTGGCCGCGTATCTGGAAAATATTTTCGCTTACATTTTTTGTCTGTCGTCGGCGACTTTCGAGGTAAAATGAAATGTTTGTCATCCACTCACATTGGTTGACTGGTCTGAACGGGCCCAACGTGTGATAATTTGATGCGCATTTCAACTTTTCACGGAAATTTACGCGAAAGTAAAGGATTTGTTTTTAATTTAGGTAGAATTTCCCTACTTTGTTGTGTTGCCTGTTTCTGGCTGTAGTATACACAGCATACAAACCATCATCCGTCAGGATACCGCTTCTTTTAAGTCTGACCCAATTCTAGCTGGCGCACGACAAGTGTTGTATCCGTAGTCGAAGTGGCACAACCTTGCAGCTGTTCCGTTGTTCTGACGACGGACTGTCACCCTGACAGCGCAGACAGAAGTTGATTTGCAACTGACATTTAACCGATTAAAAGAAATGAATTATTATTGAAAGCAATCTCATTCATCATTTCGGGAAATTTTTTAAATATTTTAGTGGTAACCTTACTATTTATATGTTGTGCATGTTGAGTCAGTTTCAAATATTCCGGAACAGTAAAAGAAAGTAGAATATCACGTTTTTGTTAGACATGTGAGTATGGCAGTAAGTCAGGGCACGTGGAAAAGGTCAAAGCTAATCCAAAAGATGATTTACACGTTGGCATCTTGATCGCACTTCTATGGTTGCAATTTACATGATCGATAAACTTGCTATGCATTAGTGAAAAAGGGGTAAGAAAGATTTCGTCCGGTCAAATTTGAAGCAATCACTCAGTTAACAGAAGCGAAGGTAAAATCATGTAATTGTAACAAATTTATTGATAAAAATCATAAAGATGAACTGCTCAACTAGATTGCTGTGGGTCAAATTGAACTCACATCTGTAATATCCTTGCAAACGGAGTGGTAAGTATATTATAGTCAAAAAATTCCGTGCGAATAAAAAAGTGTAAAAGTCGAGTGGGAAAAACCAAAGAGAAACAAAAATGGTAATCAAATCTTGTGAACCGTAAATCGTTTCCAGAAACTTGTTTCAAATCCAAACACAAGAAGATGTGGAGAAAGCGGGCAACACATTTTCCAAACTAACAGAAGTCTGATAACCAACTGCTATTTTGCTCACGGATTGGAATTAGGTGTGTATTATCATGACCTTCACTATCTATCACGGCTGTCTCAGTTAACGCCCGAAGACCATTTGGGTGGTGGTCTTTGAATCCACTGTGTTTTGTCTGTTGCAAATGTCTAAGGTTGTGGCTGTCTGCATAAAGCATCTTTCTGAAGGGCCACTTCAGTATATGTTTACTGATACAGGTGTCTGGGCGACATAGCTTTACCGATGATTTTGTATGCGTAGACAGTCAAACGCGCAGATAATATGCGTCATCATACAAAAAGCTTAGTTTAAGCACCCTACTTGGGATTTTTGGTGATTAACGCATATGAACTCATTGGTTTCTACTGTCCATCTAACTTGCATTGAGGAAGACCAGTCAACGAATTTGTCGTCCCACTCTTTGTCATCTAGAAGCCCAAAACCTTAACGTGCATGCGTGGAAGAATTTTGGGTAATTTAAGCTTTTAATGTCACAATGAAACGCATGTCTCACTATACCTCTTTACTCAGAATAATGGAATGTAATCGCGTGTCTTAAGCGAATTCGAGTTTCCGAATATTAGTTTCGTCGATTTACTACAGCTTGGTTGCTTTGTGCACCCGTTGTTGGTAGCTAATTGAGTAAAATCGAACAGTACATTGGTGAGTTGTGCACATTAAGGAATAAGTGAACTGTAAGAAACTGTTTGGTAAAAGGCAACAGTTTTTGAGAAATATTTGTTATCACATTTACAGATTGGTCTGAGTAAAACTAGTTATACATGATGTGGACCGTTTAAGAATTGGTTTGAGTGTGTGGAAATATCGCGTGATAAAACAACAAAACGTTTTTTCCGAAAGAGTATTTTTGAGACTGGTTCAAATAAATTTGCCTTTATCCAGCCTCATCCTCATACATATTATTGACATTGAGTACGCACAGTACCTAAGTAATTTGTGCCCACATGGAAGACAATACAAACTTATACAGATTGATCGTAATATGGTAAAAGTATTATTCGATATCTACCATCCATTCACCAGCCTCAGGTCAGTTTTCTACCCAACGTGGGCTTGAGCGACTTATATAGCTGAACTGTACTCACGAACTGTGTGCTATCCACGTTGTTAGGTGGATCTTTTCAAGTTTTCTCACCGACTGCTTTTTACAAGATGAAATTGGAGTGAGATCCGTAATTCACTATGTTTATTCGTGGGCACGCACCTCGTGGCCAAATTTATTCCCATTTCAGAAAGAAAAGTTTTAAATTGCATAATTTTCGTTTAATGCTACAAATCAAAGATAGTCTATTTGGGAATGTTTTGAATAGTTGCTTGATGAGAAAAGTACAAGGTCATTAAATTCACATGCAACTGGACGTTTACCTGTCGCGAGAAAAACTTGCTTAGTGGCTTGCCTTTTAGCTTATTTGCATTCTTGAACAACGATGAAAATTCTTTTTCCTTCCTTTGCTACAATCAAGACAGACTTGCCAGTAACCGGAGGGCGTCAAGCTGACCAACAAGACAAACAAATTGAAAACTAACACTAGAGTTCTTGTGTTATTAATGCAGAAGATTTACCATGAAGATAATTTTTCGTGAACTCGGTGGCAGCGATTTCAGCATGAAATTGATATCAGGGGTAAGCCACCACAAAATGAACAGTTGTTTCTGTCTAGTTTTTTTTAATCATCTTGTTGCATTCCAGTTAAATCTATACATGCCCTGTAAGTCATTTGTCATGTAGCAGTCCAACCATCTAAGCACTAGACCAACAAGACAATTAGCAGGTTGATGGAAATTATATAAACTGTTTTCCTGCACTCCTCTTACAGGACTTGAGTGGGACTACCTGGTTTGTTTGAGGCTGATAAGAACCAACTAGAATCAGACAGTTCATTATTTTACTCATCGGTCTTTGAAAACAGGCATTTTGAAAACGTTAGGTCAAATCCCTCCGAGATCAAAGTGAATATCTGGTTACTGACAAGGCAGCCACAAGTGGTTGATCATTCTTAATGGATTAAACAGTAAAGTGTAAAAACTGCGAAGAAGTAAGATAACTCTAAAACTGAAATCCCACCCGACCTCTTAACTGCTTCCAACCTTTTGGAGTAACAAAATGTTTAGCAGCAAAGTTGAAATAAATACTTCAAGAAGCATCCATTTTCTGTGTGAGCAAGGGCTAAAACAATAAACATATTCACTAGACGTTTGCGACTGTTATGGGGAGTTGAACTATTTGACAATAAGCTGACCATGATTTGCCCTGCCGTAGTAGTCTTCGGCGTCCACACAGAAACATTGCATTCAATCAACATAGTTCTCATCCATTATGAAGGCTTTTTTAGTTTTTGTCATTTTATAACAACAAGCGGATACTTTTAATTGGGTCCGTCAAGTTTCACGTTAATCTGATTGAACTCTTTAGATTGATTCGTTATAAATGCACCGGAAAGTTGCGACCATCAATTTTGTGGCGCCCCAGGGTTGACATGGCGCCAGTGAGCAAACATTCGGTGAAGTTTTCTATTATATGTTTGAAGAATCGTTCTAGTTTCTTGCTATACAATGTTTTCTTTTTAGAAAGGGTGAATCAATAATCGAACGATTTTGCTTCGTCATCAAAACACTAATCCATCAATGTCTACAATACTGCTCCTGTTTTTGTAACGGAATAATTTTTCTGTTTGCACGCACGACAGACGAGTTATTTTCTCAACAGAGTAAGTTGATTTCTCCAGATTTTGTTCACAGTTTTACGTGATGGAGGTCAGCGTACATGGCAAAATTGTTTTGCGAAGTGATAAATCATATTTTCTCAACAGCTTGTTTGTGGTAAGGTGATACATATCCATTTTTCGTAAGGTTTCAATTGAATAGAAATGCCTTACCTACAAGCTGGCTTCTTATATTTCAACAACAGGCAATACACAATACCTCAGCATGGAATCACCAGTAGTGATGGTTAGTTCTCCAGCGTTGTAAAGAAATAAGCATTATTTCTAATTTGGACTTATAAAGCTCAGCTACACAGTGTTAATCACATGGGTTATACGAAGTTCGGAGATTATTTACCTCACCATGATAGACCTATCCTGGGTATAAATGCACAGTCGTGAGATGTTCGTTGTTTTGGTAAGACGTTTTCATGCTTATAATTGAGATAAATGCAGATCGACTGAAGCAGTTTTTTCGACTGAAAACCTGCCACTTGCGATCCACCCTCGTTACGCCAAACGGACACGGCGGATTGGTTTAGGTGATTTGGTCGGATTTATAAGATGATCTGACTCGACCACCTGGGTGTTTAGTGCAGGTGAGGCGACCCTTGTCGCTCTTGAAATCGAGCACACTGGGTGATGCTCCCGGGTAGGCTCAAAAAGTCGGTATATTCAGGAACTTGAGTTTCATTTACTTCGGAACGAGGCTAAATAGCAGCATTATTTTTTTCGCCTGGAGACACTAAAAATCTATAGGAGTAAAGTGAACAGGTTGTTGAGCTGTGGCATGAGTGCTGTTACTTGTTACAGTAGATGTCTTATTTTCGTTTTCTTCGGAGATATCACTATGGATAGCAAAGAACGGCGACAAGAGAGTACAATTTTCTGCTGTTTGTGGTTTCCAGTATCCTGAGTTTATTAGCATACGCCTATGAGTGAGCTGCTTCAGGTAGTCAGTTTCACCCAGTTTATCAAACGGAAATCCTATGAAATCATCTGAGCATGAGTTACTACTATTTTCTACACCACTCACGAAACTGGATTATTCATTTTTATTACGGGTTCAAAACTAGTAAACCTGGTTTACTCATGTATGCAGGTTGTCACTGGGTACACGTTCTATCTCATCCGGACCGTTCTGATGAATAGACGGGAACATGTCCAAAGACGTCATATTTTCAGGCAATTCAGACTTTAATACAACATTGAGAATAGGAGTAAGGAGGCTGTTCTGCACGTGTGTTAAAAGAAAACTATAGCTTTCACTAAGATTGGCTGTTTTTATATTGTTGGTTAATGGCCAACTGCGGACCATTATCACGACAAAGTATCAACCGTTAATGGATCTAGGGGTGGTTTTTCGTCAGTTCTTACTTTTGATGATAGATGGTCGAAAAACTAAAACACGCGCAGTAAATGCAGCAGTGTGGTGGCTGTTGTCATTCTTCAACTAGAATTTCTACACTGATGCCGATGATTTTTACATGCAGCCTAAGAAAACCAGTCCCATAATTCATGTATCTTTTATCGTAAACACAACGTTAAGGGATGGCAATCACTTCCACGTTTAGTTTAGCAGCTTGAAAGTTTAAAAAGGTTCGACACAATTTCCAAAACACGACCTCGCCAGTTTTCTTTCAACCCTTTCCGACAATTCTACGAAAGATTTCTCAGTCAAACAACCTATTAAGCAATATTAGCAGTTTAAGGTCCTTGCGAACTTTAATTCTCGACCCTTAATCTGTTTTCTAAAAGACTTATTGCAATGCAATAAGCAACATTTAACTTGTTCAGTCAAGTCACCAGACAAGCCACGTCATTTTAACTATTTTGTTCTCAAACAAACAAAGTAGAACCAGTAAGTAACAAGTGGCACTCACCGTTTTCTTTGAACGGTAAACTTTTCTAGTTCTACTCAATCGGTGTACAATAGGGAATCAGGGACCTATACGAAGTGTTCTACGCTTATTGGCCAACTCCACGCACGGGCTGCGTCCAAATTACGCTATGCCTACCGGTATAATTGGTTTTCGGATATTTACACATAGAGAAAACTTGCCAAGTGCTACTCGAGATGATTTGATGAGAGAGTTGAATTACTTACAGATATACAATAATTTGAGGTCAATTGTCTACGATTGAGCTGTTTTCAATTATCCAACTCTTGAACGCTAGAAAACGAGTTGTGAATTACTTCAAGTTACTAAACTTCTTTTAGTTCAACGAGAGCAAATTATTTGTGGTCGACGAAGATTGAAAGGATTTGGCAAAATTTTTCGAATATCTTTAAATTATAGATAAGAATTCACTTTCAGTCAAAAATCGTGACCTACGTACCCAATCAACCAGTGCTATCCTATCAACTGTGTTTTGTAGACCACGATTTCTTACGACAGGTTTTAACAGCACAGAATGTTCACCTAGAACACATTTCGTTTGTTGTTAGTCTGTGCATATTAGGTGTGGAGATTGGCTTCTGTTAGACTGAATATTTATTTATTGATCAGCCTTCCACTACTCACGAATAATCCCCCATCTTTTGACCTTGCAGACAGATATGCAAGTAAAAAATAAATTTCTTTTCCATTCAAAGAAAATACAAGGGAGAACAAAGTACTATATCAGACAGGCAAACGGAATCTTAAAACTCCTACTTCCTGTTAGACGTGGGTTATTTCTCAAATGAAATACTGCTTTTCTTAAGTGCTCTTCTATCCAACCAGATTCTCGTTATTTTAATTGGACCACACAACGGCATGTCATGCTCGCAATTACACGCTCGGACATGGGTGAAAAAAGGTCTTTCTTGCTTGGTAACTAAAAGAGACGCTTTCTAGAAGCTTTAAATCATTCTCTCCGGTAAGTGCTTTGTTTACAGTCCCATCGAGACTGGTAGTAGTCAAAACGATCAGTTTACCCAGTCAAGTTACCGCTTTGGGCAATTTGATGTTTAACGAATGATGCATGTCGTATGCCTCTTTGTTTTCAATGTTACTCACGTTTAGAAAATGTGGACAAATATCCCATGGTAAATGTCAAGGATTATTGCTAGATTAGCTTAATGGTAATAGTAATTTATCCGAATCCACACAAATAACGCGATAACGAATAACTCATGACTATGATTTAATCATGTGAACATTATAGTTTTCAAACAAAATTCCTTCCAACCAATATGGATTGCAATAAGTTGTGAGAAGAAAGAACTGCACTGCCTTCACAAACCAGCCTAATATACGGTAGTACAGAACGAACCGGGGACCATGATTTATTCACTGGAAATCAAAGAGTCGCTCGCGATACAGGTAGGTGGAGCATAAAACGAATATCATGATAAGGGTTGCTTTCTTCTAGATGTAGCCTAACGGAAAGCACATAGAGTAAGTTTCATAATTGTGGTTGGAGTGATATTTCCGTTTTTCCAATGTGTGGCTTGTATTAATTCGGAAACTGTCAATTAACATCATTGAAAATTTTTCTGTTTAGATATAAATTAGAGCATATTATTATGTGAAGTGAAAAAAGCTCTAATCTCGACAGTGTTACGCAAATGTTTTTACCGGTCCGCTGCTCAATTTGTTACGCAATGCAGACATTCATATACATTGTAGTTCTCTTAAATATAACTAGTGATTGATGACACCGTAATGAAAAGTGAGCTTTCAGAACTTTGGATTTTGGGAAGTTACTAAAAGTCGACAATCTAGGTTGCTTTGGTTTACTCTAAAAGCGAGCGATTTAGTTATCATATACATGAATGATAATTTTCATTATAAAACTATGGAGTAGTACTATACGTTATATGCCAAAGTTTAGTTCACGTTACTTCTTCGATGACCATAACAGTTATCCTCATTGTAAACCTCGGAGAATGGTCTCAGTCAAAAGACTTTCAAACGATTAGAAAGAGGGAGCTAAAAAGCGAATTGTTTTATCCCTCTTCACAGTTTCGGCGCACCTGAAGGGAAGTGGTGGACGATTCAATCAGCAAAACACATAGTAAAATCGCGGCTTCTCTCCTTTCTGTCTAAATATACATACGAACGTGGGTAGATTTTTATTGGTAGGGTTAAGACACGATGCTGCACAAGTGTATACTTTGAACGTTTAGCAGATTTTCGCTACAACTTGCGTTGTAATGCTCTGCCTTGTCATCGGACCGTTGAAACAAGCAAGAGTAATGTCTATGTTCTGAAATCCAAATGGAACCGATCACTCTGTGGGCGAAGAATGATGCCTCCCAGCGAACTGTTTCATTTCGCTCTCATCTACACAAAATGGTAGTGTTACTGTTTAGAGAATTCCTGGCAGTACACCGTGTTCACATATTTGCGCAAACGTTCAGTATTTTGAAGTAAGCCTGTAACCGGAGTCATACAGTTATTCGTTATATAAATGCAGGGTGTTCTTTAAAAGTCTGTTAAGTTGAAGTGGCTTAAATGTAAGTTTCACAAAATTGTCCGTTAAGCTACAAACGCTTCTTACCGCCAAATAGCGTTCACAACAAATCAGTGGCACAGAAAAAAGTAACGCTTTTGAATATGACGTTCACTAATTTTATGATCTGGGTCAGAACGCAGTCAAAGTGTTGCTTACAAGGGAACTGAAGATATTCTCATTAGTACTTAACCAGTTCTAGTATGCGGTGTCTCCGCCTGACCTGATCGTGTCTCATTAACAGTTATTTCTACCAGGCCGTATGGGGTCAGTTACTATGCTGTATGCACATAAAAAGATCCAATTGATTCTGAATGTGTGATTGCAGTTATTTTACAAACATTATTATGCTTAGCTTTGAACATACCTCGCAGTTAGCACGTAAATTTATTAGGAGACCATTAAATCAACCGTTCCATGCTAAGTTAATAGTGTGGTTGCTATTTTCCTCGATTTCTAGCCACTGGTTAGCTACATAAGTCAATGGCCAAATGATTACGACTTAGGAGATTTTTATCCCCGGTTTTCGGTTGGTCCGGGGTTTTGCCGTATTTACGTTAGGTTTGCTATGGAATTGCTCACACGACACATATGTGAATAAAATAGATACGACCCAGTGAGATCAAAACATTTACCATCAAAATTAACCAAGCCAGTTGCAGTCTAGCAGGCATTCATTTCGTCGGCCTTAATATGGGTGACCCAGATGAAGTGTTACAAATTGAAACAAAAACACTTTTTTGGCCGACCGATCGTATGTTTTTGTGTAGTGGACTGCGTAGGAAGTCGTTCAACGTTGTACACTTGGAGGACATGCGGTTGTATTCCGTGTCACATGTACCTATGTTCATAATATCAATGCTGCAGCGCAACCTTTGACTGTTCAATTTGAAGCACATGTGTGTTTGGGTATTGTTATGATTGGAATGGTACAGATCTGGGTAAACTTTGATGAGTGCAAAAGTCACAGTCATCAGCATCTTTTTAGGCATGGTGGTATCACAGCCTGATTGAACAAGGTATATGGGTAAATACCATCACCAGGGTTTGGATACTGTAGTATACAAACAGTAGATACCTCAGTGGTTAAGGAAATTTAAAGGGATGGGATTTCCAACAGTGCAACAGGAGGAAAAAACGAACACAAGCTTGAGATTCCAGCGTGCTAAAATCGTGATGTATGCAATCAAGCGAAAAGTTATGACTGCTTCATATTGTATTCTCCATGGAAGATAAATGTTACGTCTGTTCCATGAAGTTCATGGACCATCAGGTGGCATTGAGTGCGGATGAATTCAAAATGCATTACAATTGAAGTCAGATGGTGTCTCTTGTTTTAGCGCACTCGCAATTTGTTTGATACAACCACCCACATGTCCATAAATACTCGATTTCACTACAATAGGTAAGCACGTTTTTATGGGTTTGAACGTTCTAAAATGCTAACACAGAACAACATAAGGTTTATCCAAACTGTACTAATGATAACCACTTTACCGTTACCACTCATTGCACGGTATGTTTACTGGTGCGATGCATATAATAATAAGTGTTTAATAGAGAAAATTTGGCAGTTTTACAGGGTTGGATACAGGTGAATATGAACCTTTGAGCGTACTAAGTCATGATGGGGCCTAAGAAATTAAGGGATGGAATAGGCGCAGATGGTGCGTTATAGTGTGATGGCTCAATTTTTTGGTTGATGTTTTGAATGTGGTTGCTTTGTCTGTCGGTTACCATCAACAGGCCTCAGTTATACTTCAGGTATTCTGTAACAGTACAAATTGTGCTAACAACTGACTAGCTGGTCGCATGTAAAGTATACACCAATGTACAACCGTAACGTTGATTTAAATGTTAGTTTATCTCTAGGTAACAAATGCTGGCGGGAATATATTCCCTTCAGGGTACCTGGTGACGCCAAAGTTAATGTACATTATCCAGCTGGAGTAAAGATTGTAATGAGATTCTAGGCAGAACGCTCGATTTCATTTAAGTGAACGGTTGTTTTTGTGCAGTCATTTCTGAAACATCCGTTAACGTTGTTCAAAGCAAAGCAGGAAGCACTGTGTGCGCCAAGACGTCAATGACCTGTATGAATGTTGCTATCAGGGCAGTCTTTGGCACCCTCACTGCCTTTCAGAAACAGACATAGAACCCGATCTTTACAGTGGAAATCGATCTGAATGCTCGACTTTTTTGACCTACTGCAACAGAAAGGCTGATGAGAAGTACGTCTGAAGTCCGAGCACAACACAATAACAAGGTGGAAGGCTGCTGCAGAGAAGTCCATATAACAATCTGTGAATTTCATGCAGATGACTTCAGAAAAAGATGCGGCATCGCTTCCTATAAGAGCCGTCTTTTCTATTTCATCTAGTGACATGAATAATTTGGCACCCAGCCATCGATATTACCAGACTGGCGTGAACTGCTATACATTTCAGAGTACCCACATGGTCTTGATCCAAGCTACTGTAAATGCTGGTATTGGTTTGTCGCGTGTACAGAGGTCATAATTCAGTACCTGTGGGATAAGTGTTTAACATTCGAATGAAGAGTGATTGGGAAACGATTGGCAAATGACACTAACAAAAGACTGTCAGATAAAATTTGGGTAGAGTGTGAGAACTTAACGAGAACTGGGGACAAACCATGGTAGTCATGAAAACACCTTTTGAAGAATTGGCCGTGTCCACTTGGTAGATATAGAATTCTGTCACATGACTTAATCTTACATACTAACATCGTTCTATTCCGTCTCAATTAGAGTACGAAAACGATCGTCGGGTAATTTGGAAAAAGGTGACTGAGTTATTATGCAAAGTCAACGAGCATCAGTTGGTCAAGCGACCAAAGAAAGAAAAGAAAGAGGGTCTTTCTGTCTGGTAATAGTAGTATGCTGTCTATCATAATTCACTGTGTTGTTGTTGGTTGCGTTGACATTAGTCAGAATGCATTTCTAAAAGACGATTCACATATCATGAGCAAGTCAAACTGGATTGAAAAGTAAGCTAATCATCAGGCGGAACAACTCGGTTGGTCTTAACCGGAAGATATGGAGGACGGGACCCAATCTGTCATTGGCTGTGTCCTATAGCGTCGTGCTTGGCAGTAGACGAGGCCGTAGAATTGATGTTATCTGAGCGTAACAAGCCTTTAGGTTCAAATCGCCCCATTTTGAACTTCAGATGTGATGTCCAGAATCGAATATCAGAACTGACAATACACTTTCAGTTAGTGTGAGAAACCAAACAGCTGTCATGGAAATGCTGCGTGTTAACTGTTAGTTCCGTTTACGAAGTGTTCCCACTGTCTACTCGGTGGCCACAGAGACAGCTCTCTAGTCTCTAATGTGTCCAGGTTACCCACCAAACTTCGATTGTGTCAACTTATTAAATATATTTAGGATAAACATGGGGAATAAAGGGACTTTCAGTCCGACCGAGTGTGTATTATTCACATTTGTACCCTTTCGAAGGGTTTAAAGTACCAGCAACATAACCGGCGAAAGACAACTGTTCTCTTTTCAGACCTGGTTCGAATTTTCTTGCTCCGAACGTTCACCGGAATAATATTCTTTGCAAATGCGTCCCTCGGCAATATGTGGTTCTGTAGAAAGATAACTGCTTGCTCACTTTTAACCAGGTTTAATGCCTCTGGATAGCTGTCTCAGATGTTCAGCGCTTCTGATGAAGTTATCAACTGGTGTCCAATTACCTCCTTCTAGGTCACTTTTGTCCCCGATGACATTATTGACGGTGTATTCACGAAGTGAGCTGAGCTTGGTGTGGATTTTCTTTGTTTTTGTGAATAACAGTACTGTTCAATCTCTTTATGCGTGGCATGCAGATCGTGTTGAAAGAGACAAGCTGCTGGGTTGGTTTGTCTTTGAGACGCCTTATATTTTCATAGTGAAAATTCACGACTGAGGTATACCCACTCTCAAGTTATATGATACAGGCAACACGGTCAGTCCAGTAGTCCGCTTCATCTACATGTATAGCACTGGCTCATCAGTTTGTAATATCGCTGAGTAGACATCAGCGAAGACATCAGTCACCTTTGTCAGTTTGCGTTAGTTATGATATTAAAAGTTAGAAATCGGTCGACAAAAAATGTTGCATGATATCAGCACGCGATCTGTTATCATGTGATTCAGAAAAGTGGCTTGCTTGTAAAGCAACTGTCAGCGGACTGGTTGTGATTGAAAACCGTTGTCCACACCAATTAACCTCTCATTAAGTAGTAGTCGCATGAGTAATATAGTAGTACGTCTGCTCGTATTTCAAATAGTTCAGGGTACATGATACATTGGCAAAATAACACAGATACACAGACTGCAAAGAATGGATTAAATACCTCGTATGTTTGCTGCATTTTTGTGTGCATTTACCTGGTAAAACCGCTACGTAGCTAACCAACGACGTAATTACGATGAATGAGAACGTTGACTTATCCGCACGGTAAAGTGAGTGAGTGTCGCCTGTCCAGGTGATGACTTCGTGATCATTCGGCTTGCTGAGTGTTTGCTTGTCACTACCCTGTCTTAATTTTTGGTGCTTTTTCTTCAGGGCTATTACTAATCACAGTTGAGATGGACTTCGGTTTATGTAACATTACCCTCTGATCACGGAAGACAGTACGTTCGATTAGAAGGGATCGATGATGGCTCGTTGTGAAAACCTGCAATTCGGCTAATCATGTTCAGTCAGCGATTAGTTGTTCATAAATGACACAAGAAAGGCAATAGACAAGAAGGTTTCAGTATGATCACTGATGATGACGTCAGTTAGGTAAATATCGAAAGCGGGTACCTTTTGATTGTTGACCGGTGACTACAATTCACATTACATGCACGGTCTATGCATGAAAAGTTTTGGTGTATTTATTTACCGAATCCATACAAAGCTAACTTCGATGGTGAACAGTAGTAAACAGCAGAGTGATTGAACAGCAAAGCATACTAATGCGCGTTTGGACTGCATACGGTGGGTCTTCGTTGTGAATGAAAAAATGCCAGATATGTGAAGTCTTATACTATACTGGTGAGAAAAAGGCTCAGCGGAAGTGTTTTTAAACCATGATTACATACCAAAGACTACTGACCGGTTGCACACATCCATCAAAACAGTCAGAAATTGCTTTCGAACGTCACGTATTCAATGTAAGGTTGATTTGACACTCGAGCATGAAAACAAACCAACAGACGTGTTGTCAAGTAAACAAGAGAGAAGCTGGAAGACAGATGCTGGGGAGAAGCTGGAATATGCGAATCAGTTGTAAGGCCGCATGTGTTTGTGATTATCTTGATTGACATTCAACTTCATTTCTACGGAACTGTAGAATCACGAAGCTTTTCTGATACGTGTAGTTATAATTACTACAACACTGAGCCAACGGGGACCGCGGACAAAAACTTGGATAATAAATAATTTTGAGGGAACGACGAAAACAATTTTTCTGGACACCCTTTTGGAGAGAACAATGAAATATTTGCCTTCGTCTCTTTTCTTTGCAATGAACTAGACATTCTTTCCGGGCTTCGTTATTTGCAATACCCAATCTTACAGGCGTGTGCTTTTTAGACCCATCCGGTCCACTGATGAACTGTTTTTGATAGTCACAAACGCATTCTCCTTTATATTGTTCAGATAAAGTGCTCCAATTGGGTGATCGTTTTACTTCACTATACGATGTTGAATTTAACGAGGTTGTTAACAACAGTTTTAACTCTACTCAAGCAGATAATATTCTTTCACTCATTCATTGTCATGTGTTTGTGAGGCAAACAAAATCTTCTCATACCTTGAGGGCCCCTTCACAGGTGGTACCGTGGTCGTCACAACAGTGAACGGTCAGTCGCTGAGCCTCGGCACAACCAGTTTGTGAAGCTACTGCACACCATCCGCAAAGGAACAATTACCTAGAAAATCGATCAATCAACGAGTCATAGGAGGCACCAGGGCCAAGAGGGTTTGGCGAGCAATACTGAGAACTCGCTGATTCTCAAACTGTAAAAAAGCAGGCAGGATTGGTGTCACGGACCAAGCTCGGTTTCATATAGTTTGCATGAATTATTTTACAAAAAATTAACGGCATAGAAAGATTGGGATTCTGTTGGTACCCGCGCTCCAACTGTTGTATTGCCGGATATGGCTCTGATTGTTGCTTTTTATTTTAAAAAATAACCCACTTAAGCAGCTTATTTTACTCAGGTGCTTGTCGCAAAACATTCTGTGATGCATCTGCGCTCCATTCTGAGTCACCATATAGTTGAAATATTGGTATGTTTAAGTGAATTCGATTAGCCAGAGCGTTCGGTGAATCACTTATTGACCTCGTATTATGAAGTTTGCTCGGTAAGATTCACTTACAAACAGCTTGAACTCTGATGGCCCTAGGTAGTTTTTTAACAACTTTGCACCTTATTTCAATGCTTTATAACTAACGGTCCGATGTTGTTCCGCTCATAGGAACGCCTGTGGTGTACTATACTTGCGCAGTTTTAAAAAATGATGTTTGTCAGTTGAAAACTGATAAACACAGCAGAAATTCGGTTTAGCTGTCATTGTTTCGCGCACTCCAAAGATGACTTTATAGAAACCTGAAGTGCGTAGAGGAATTGTTTGAAGCTTCGTTAACTCTGTCACAAAATACACCCAGCACCAAACAACCTTCACGCAGATGCAAACGAATTGAATTACTTAGCAACAGTTAAATAATAAAATAATTTGCAGATACTTGTGAACACTATAAGTTAGATACCGTCTAAACGGTCGTACAGAAGGGTTCATAAGAGTTTTCAGTGATAAGCTCATATTACAGATTAATTGTCATTTAGGAAGAGCAGGTAAAATATGCGCCTCACTCAAATATTCCTTAGATGTGGAAGTCGCCGACAATCTGTGTTATTAAATCACTCACGAGTTTTCGTTATCTTCCTCTGTCATTTCAAGCTTCCACTAGAGTACTACAGACACTTGTATGCAACTTGAGTCATTGAAGCCAAACCGATATTTAAAGTGATGAATAGATCATCCTATGCTATGATTAAAAGTGGAGACGTCCGAAGCGAGCAGAGTAAATGAAATCGATGTGCGCTCTGGGGTTATTGCTTTATATAAAAATCAGTCTAGCGAGTGATGGAACAACGGATGGAAATCTCCTCAGTTGACTAAAGCAGTGGCGAATAAATTATCACTGTCATGTACAACTCATTTTAATCAGCAATTATTTAATATAACGGCGAACCTAGGGAAATGATATTAAATGCGACACACCACAGTCTAACAATTTCATTTATTTCTGTGTACGATGTTAAACTGTATAGATTTTTATAATGGTTCAGTGTACTGATGTTCTCTGTAATTTACAATGGCTTGTAAAGGTTTCGTCTACTCCGCCACCTAATGTTAATTTATGGATTCGAGTGTGCACACATCTGGTCACGGATTAATACGCAAGCAGATAGTATTACGATGGAGTCAACTTTAATTCGGACATTGATTTCAATCGATAAAACATAGACTAGACCGTAATATGAATCGTCTTACAAATAGATGATTGTAGGGCTTTGGTGTTCTCACTTATCTCAAACTGGTACATTAATCAGTATAAGGGTTAATCTTGTAGTGAGAGATGCACATAGTTAGTCTACGTTATAAGTGTTGAATATCAAACAGAAGCATGAGTCATGAATATATCAGCCTTGAATCAACGATCTCCATTTTTAGGCTATTGTCTAACCATAAGAACATAACTCGCCGTTATGTCTGTTTTTGCTAATGTTTACCATGGAGCAATGACCTTACTGACTAATTGCTGATTTCGCAGTAGAATAGATATTTTCGGCTAACCCATTCAGTCTTATCAGGTCTCGCCACTAGTGTATAACTTTGTTAAGACCTGGATGTGAAACCTTGGTCCATGCTTGTAAGACTTAACTGAGCTGTCCAGTGTATCTGTGAGTTCACAATAATTACCACCCAATTATCACACTTACAAGCTCAACCACATTCACCGGCAAGTAATGCTCGGAGTGTCCAATTATCTGGACTGATTAGCAGCAATCAAATCTTTGCCCGGCAAGTGTAATTAATTCCGTGGTTTCGATTTGATTTAGGACTCCCTAGCATGATGAACACGTGAGATTAGCGGGCCAACGACTGTCTCTGGTTGAGATGGCCACAGAAAACAAATATTACACGGAGGCCAATATGACGCACTGTTTAGATATGATAATTCGACAGCGCTTAATTTCAGGGCAATGATTTGATGTTTAACATGGTTGCTTATTAAGACTGTAGAGTGAAACCGACATTCTGGTCGTAGAAATGATATACACGTCTGACAACCGTTAGGAGAATGAAGCCTAAGAGTAGTGGTTAGTTACGGAAAGCACTGAGTAAAGATGCGTCTGAATAAGGAAACCGTCTCCAACTATGCATCCGCTCACTTCCTAACATTCAGGTTCTCTGCAACTTATTAATAGAGATGATATTATTCAAGATAAACGCTATGAATTTGTGCGTGGGATACACACTTATACATCATTGGTTTGTCCACTATTATAGTTTCCTTTAGCAATTCATTCAGAACCAAACACAGTTGTTACAATATGTCAAGAGCACGATATCGTATATTCACTTACTTCTCGGTTATTTGCCCTATCCATACATGAAAACTTTTCGCCACATTTCTTAGCTTAACCAGAAGAAATGACTAATTTGACATTTGATGCTGCTAGCTAAGTGTTGGAATTTTGTGGCATACGATTCATCATCTTAACCAACAGACAGGTAGCTTCGATTTCGACCGAATTCTGTTACACATTCTGTGGGCTTAGAATAAAGTTACTGTATAGCGGAATTCAGCAAACTATTTTCTCACATAAACTATAACGATTTTGACTAAGCTATTTGAAACTTTCCTCATCCTTTGAATACCGCTAGCATTATAGAAGGTAAAATTTATGTCAGGTCAATCCGGTTGACGTATGAGCATGCGTGGTTAAGAAGCTGCCGTAAACTGCCTACACATACGGAGTTAAATGCGTATCTAATGAAATGCTAGGATTAACTAAGAGAAGAATGAGATCATGCCTGAAAGAATGATTAGGAGGTTTATTCCTAATGAAATAGGAAAGCGTACGTTGTGCCTCGCAGTTTACAGGAGTTTCCTACTGCCGAATCATGTCAGGGAAGCAGTATTAACAAGATAACGAAAAACTTGTGTTTTACTTTTATGAGCAACATGAACTGATATGCAGAAAATAAGAAATTTAAACTAAGCTTCAGTTACTAAATAAGTTAAAAATTTTCACCGTTGATCAGCGTTCCCTTCGGTTCATCTGATGCACTTTGTGTGCGTAACAAAAGTATTGTTACCAGCGCTTGATAAGTACTTACCAGCACCTCGCTTAACGCAAATTAAGGGCGAACAAGATCTGCCTCATTTTATACTGTATTTTCTCCTTCCACCACGCTTGCAGGAATAATTGGTAAATAGTTAAATGAAAATCTTCTGCATGCCAATTAATCACACCATCACACTTAATCCATTTGAGTGGAGGTGTTCACCGATCCCTGTGCGGGAAAATACCTCAAGACATGATCCAGTACGAGTTGTTTTTGTTGTCCTCAGTCTAAGATTACGCAACACATATTTGTTCGGCAGTCATCAGGTAGCTTAAAACAATTGAACTGAAAACTATTTCGGATGTCAGTCTATGCCAGACAACGACCTTCGACTATCCACACACTTTTTCAACAGTTAATTGTGACGGTGATCTAAGCAAGATTACTACAATAATCTTCTAACATTTGGACGACCACGTCACTCAACAAGATTTTTTAGAAAGAAAGAACATTCCGTTTATGAAGTTATACCGCGACGTGACAGAATCTGACATTGAGCTGAATCGCATTTAAGTTTCCAGAATGTCAGCAAATCATATGTAGGTTCTTTTTACCACGAAACTAGAACGATCGTAATAAGAATTGTATTAGCTTAATGTCGGATGAACAACTTTTAGTCAACATGTGGACTATAGATAAGATAAGAGGTATTAAACTTAATTTTGTTTTATTTAATTTTTACAACAATTCAGGTTAACCACTACTCGAGGTGTCTTCTGTTGAAGTAACGGTTGTTGTTATCAATCTATCCCTGTAAGAATTTTTTGATACATAAACGTTTATTGATGACAACTGATTCAACACCTTAATAAACATTAATTTTCCGTCTTCTCTTTATCGATTCGTTTCCGTGGTTCTGTCTCCATCATACATCATGTGATTAATTCTACATACCCGGGTAATGACTTGGTTTCGTATGTGATTAATTGCTGCGGATGACTCATAAACGAAACTCGACATGTCAGACGGGGCACACTAACAAATACATAGCTGTTTTGGTTTTCTTGGGATACAGACATTGCTCGAATCCGATTAAACCCGATTGATGTTGACAAATTACAGATAGCCAAACATTCGCAGTTTCTGTATATTGTTCCGCGCGGTGGGTCACACACAGTGGTTGAAGCCTGCTGTGAATGGAGGTCAGACAAACAGGACTACCCCGTAAAGACAGCGGAAATCATTTCCCACTGAGAGAAGCGAATGTTCAGAATGGTTGGTCTGTTTATGTTTCTGGTGTAGTCGACCAGATGGACCGAAGACGTACAATAGCAATTTCAGTACGCGGATATGAATGAGATCTCATTTATAGGGATAATACTTGAAAGACGCACCATAATAACCGAAAAGCGCTATGGTGGGATTGTTCCTGGTAAGCCTTCCAAAATCGCCTTCGATTAAATCGAACTCAATGTCACCGTATGTACAATCATAGGTTGTTAATTCTTGCAAGTGAGCTGGAAATGTCAAATTTTGTTTATGCATCAGTGTGGGCATTTATTCGGTCTCAGTTGAAGAAGTAACCCCTGTAACACAAGTATGCTTTCCTTGTGTTAGTTCCCTTGTCATAGTTTAATTTTTTGTTGAAAACAACCCGTGGGACACAAATAAGAGAATGATGATGTTGCAATCCAGTTATATTCATCATAACCATGCAGTGGTAGATATGTAAAAATATAGTCTTGTGCAGTCATATTAAAGCTGCTCGTTATTTTTTTTTTACATGCATCTCCTCTCTCAAATAAAATCTTTGTACTGTACATCACTGCATCTAGTCACAAGTAGTCACCGTATACACGTTTGTGTTTCGTTGAAAATGGAAGGTGTGTTAAAGACATTACGATGCCATGAGTTGCGTTCTGTTTCTCTACAGATAAATGTTTAAAGGATCGGCAATACTGTGTCATCGATTGGAGAGTGGCTACTTATTGGTCAATTGTGCTTTCGATGTTGGTTGAATGATGGCTTATTTGAGTGAGATGAAGAACGTGAGATAGTTCAATACCGCCGACTCTCGAACGACTTACGAAGAATGAGGGTTATAAGTTTTGCAATCAAAGTGAACTGAGTGGAGACAGCAGTCAATCGGTTCCTTGCTAATTCTCCCGTGTGATGCTTGAAAGTAGCGGGAGGGCACAGTTGAAGAGATTGGGTCGTATGCATTCAGAGGACAGGTGTACTGAAGTCAAAGTCTCTTTCATCACAATAAAAGCGCCACACCAACGAAACAGGCACTTCGATCTTCCGTCAGTTTTTTAAAAGGGGGAGAAAATTTATTGGCTGGACACAGGGGAAATAAATGAACACAAGATTACTTCACATGGAGCTATGAAATAGTAATAGTGATATATAGTGATGGAAAAAGCTTAATCTAAACGGCCAAATTGGTATGACCTATTGAAAATTTGGTTTCCGTTCGTCATCTTTATCACGGTGGTTCTGTGATAGCTTGTAGAATGAGTATTGTGGATAAACAGGACATTTGCCAATATCATATAAAATGGAGAAGACAAATTCGTACATTAACGAAAGCAACGCCTACCTCATCCTTCAGTTTCTTAATTGGTAACTCGAAACCACAGGTTTTAAATAACACGGCCTCTATACAAATCATCTGTCTACCTTAATCCTGACTATTAGTCCACAGTGTGCATTTGTTGGATTGGCTTGTTCAGCGTCCGGGTTTACAAACCTTCAAGCATATATACGACAACGTGGCGGAAAAGATATAAGAAGGTAATAAAATCTTTTTGTGCGATCGAGAAATTAAAAGTGGGAAACTAGCAGGATTCGCAAAGGTGAAAATGAAAATCCTGGAACGTTCACTTATAATTACAACGTACCAATGCACTTCAATAACAAGGGATAAAATAAGTATTTTCTAGCGAAGCAACCATTTATGCACTTGTCTGACGTTGACTTTATTAAGACTGTATACGTGCAAATTACAATATACATAATATCCTTAGATACTCGGTCTCATATATTCCGCGACTTTCTGAGGTCGGGTGTAGTCTGTTCAAAAGTTGTGAATGTTTGAGACTTGGAAATGCAGAGGAGTCTTAATATCATTGCACATATTACTTAGTACCAATCAAGGAATGACTCAGCAAGTTTGATGATTTATAGTATTTCGTCCTAAAGAATGGTAAGTTTGTCGGCTGCATTTAAGAGGACGGTTATTGCTTCCTCTAATAAAAATCAACTAACCTGAGCATTACTTACATTCGACTATGGCTGAGTTAGTACATCACAGTTCGATCGAGCTTAATGATAGATCGAGGCAGCAGTAGATATAATTCACATCCATGGCGTGACAAGGACAGCTGCACAGCTGTGACGACAACTACGTCTGAGCATAATTTTTCTTTTTGACAAAGTTTTGCTGACAGTTCTATGACAGTTCGAACTTTGAGCGTTCATTCTACATCAGTTGAAATTTCCCAATAATTTAACCAGAAGCCAACTGTCACCCAACTGATACCCGGTCAAACAAAGCTGCCTCTGTATACAAGTTACCGTGTTTCACAACCCTGTAGCAGCATTTTGGTTGGCCTGAAAAGTATCTGTTTATCTTTCACTACTGTGTAATGCATTTAAGTGGGTACATAATTAAGCTTAAACGAATTCTGCGTGTTTTTTGTGGTTGCCTTGTTTAGTCTGGATGCCATCAATTCACGGGCTATGAAGTGACATTTGATCGCTGTTACAGATCATTTCATCAGAGCAGAAAGAAGACATATGTTGCGATATGTTAACATTTCGTTTACTCTCCTCAGTCGCAAACGTAAAACATTCAGTTATATACATCATACAGATAAGGGTAGACAGGGATTAGACACGCATACAAGCAAACCAATTATTATGTAATCACGACCATGGCAACCCAATAGGTTGTCTCAACCACTTTTGTGCACACAGTGTCGGCTGGTAAGTTCGGATTAGCATCGCTTCACAGAAAGCTAACAACTTCGGGTTTCGATTGCGCAACAATATTTTGAATGAGTTAACTGGGTCAACTTGGTGACCTGTTGTCATGAGATGTTTAGCAATCGATGAGGTTGGATTGCGAGCCGTCAGTGCACCTAATTGAGAGTGATGAGTCATCTGCTGTTTCAACCACTTCGGGATGTGTTCGGCGACTCGTTGTGATAGTTGTCGATCTGTTCTGCCTATGTAAACGTCACTGCAACTGCAAGTGAACTAGTACACAACATGGGAGACAGAACAACTTGACAAACTACTTTCGCGATTGTGGAGAACTAGTCCTCTGGTGGTTTGAAATAAGCGCAACTGAGCAGCCGCATATGTTCGCGCCAGGGCAGACTTCAATTTGTGCTTTATATCATTGGCTAAGTGGTCACCCTTGAATGGTAAGAATAGGAAAACTTCCTTCTTTTGAGCCGTCAGTATGGGGTCAGTGCTTTTCTTCGCCGTATTATGCGCCTCTATGAATTTATCGGGGTATCCATTCGCTAGTAAGGTTTGTCTCAGCAACTCCTGCTCTGCCCGCAGAGTATCCGGGGTGCAAATACGCCTGGCTCTGTGAAACAGTGTCTTAATTAAACCCCGTTTGTATGCAATGGGAGCAAAACTGGAAAACTGAAGTTATTGGCCTCCCCATGTCGCTTTGCGGTGAACTGAGCGCTGTAACGTGCCATTCGCACGTCTTGTTATGTATACATCCAAAAAGGGTAAACTATTGTTCGATTCAACTTCGTGAGATAAAGATAGGTTAGGGTGAATATTATTAAGAAAGTTGAAGAATAAATCAAAATGAGTAACATCAGTAAAAATTAAAATGTCATCAACGTATCGTTTGTACAATAACGATTGAGCTATATAATCCGGGATTTGCCGCTCAATCATTCCTAGAAAGATGTCCGCTAGTGTTGGGCCTAACGGACTACCCATAGCAACGCCATCTATCTGTTTGTATGCCACTCCTTCAAAATCGAAACGAATGTTTTCTGTGCATAACAAAATAAGATCTTTGAGGTATTCTAGTGGAACACCCATATCACAGTTCTGGCTTGATTGCTTGGAAGGAAGTAGTTTTTACACTATCAACTGAAATCCGTTCTTCATTTTTATACATTCCCATTAAAATGCTTTGTTTTTTGTAAACAACCCGATTCGCATTAATCACAATACAGGAGCTTACCATACGACACTTCATTTGAAGGTTAATCTAACTAAAATGGAATATTCCGGCAATTAAAAATTACGTTCGTGAATTTCATATCACGGCGATATAGGGATTAAAATGCACAATAGCTTTCCAAAATGATTATACTCAGTATAAACGTGTAAGTTAGTGAAATTAACACGACGATGAAAAACTCATTGTGACAGACAGAAAAAGTTATGATGGCGAACTAATTTATAATAAGAATATAGATCATTTTGATTCATTGAACAATCTCACAGAACGCTTAGAAACAATTGTTATTCACACCGCAGTTGCATTCAAAATGTTTATTCTCAGATGTTTGTCAACTTAAAGCAATATCTCACAGTTTTGATGCGGTTCAAAAAGTCTGTAATAGGGGATTTGGTTTATTTCAGGTTGAACATCACCCACAATCCCCTCCTACTCATCACTAATCAAATATCGCCCAACAAGTCATTGATTTCTATGATATCAACTTGAAGAGAAGTCTTGGTCGAGGGATCATCGATTGGAATTAACAGACAGTAACTGTGTCTCCTCTCTAGGCGATCGGGCAACCTGATCATTGCTCACAAGCGAAAGTGGTTGAGTGTTCACATATGATAATTCGGTCGTGCCTAACGTGAGGTCAATGGGGCTGTGGTAAACACGGCTGCCTCATGAACAGCATATCCGTGGTTCAAGTCCCGGCAATGGCGATGATATTCACTACTGACGAGCTCTAATGAGAGCGAAACTCGAGTCTAGTGCTTCTTTTCGAAAGGGGCCGACTGGAAAGTCTATGGGAATGCGACAGCTGCGATCAATTGTGGGTGATGTTCAACTTGAAAATGTCTGTAATACTTCCACGTGATATCCCGCTTTTAAACTTCTATCTCACCCTAAAATTCAGCCGAGTGCAACTTAGTTGCCAAACTGTTATGCAATAAGCTTCCTCTACCGAATATCTTCGCTGACATATTGATGTGAAATGTGGTGAGGCCGAAAAAATGATTCGTGCTAAAATTGAAACAACTTCCTAGATCTCAGCTCTGTACCAATTTGGCTGCACAAACAGGACTACGGCAGACGGCTTCTCCTTGTTGGTTGTTTGAATATGATGAATATTCTAACAGAAACAGGCGAAACTGTCAAGCTTAGTACGCATGGTCCTGGAAACTAATATTTATAGGACCCTTGATAAATTTAAATGATGGTATAGTTTTGTTAAACGATATATGATGCCACACACTTATTGTCTGTACTCAAGCAAAATATGTTTCTTGATGCTGCTTTAAACACAGCATTCAGACAACATGCAGTTCAAACTTTAATTTAGTGCACGGAAGTGAAGATTTCGTGGCTAAATATCTTTGGTCTAGTTTTGGTGTTGTACACTTAATTTGTCTAAATCTATTAGCCAGACTTCCTTTAACCTACCGCTTTAGAGCAAGGTCAGAAGACTAGTACAGATTCTCTGAGTTAAAGGCAGTGTTATGTAGCCAAGTCTGGGGTTCACAACTTAGTTGTGAAGTCAGTAAGTCAGTTCCCCATGTGAACAGCACTCACAGTAATCAGACAGAAATCCAGAGTATATCAAATTTCTTACAGAATTCATAACTTTGGAGGACGGCCGTGTGGAAAGTAATCGTATTCTGTCCTTAATTGCATCGAACCAACGGTGCACTTTTCTGCGTTTGCTGTGTGAACTGTGTGATGTTTGCTACGTTTCAGCTTGCAAGGCTGCGGGTAGAATTTAGACAAGTGCATACATTTAAAGAATAAAATATGAATGGTTCCTTGTTTGTACTTTCTTCGCTGCCCCCAAACGCTACTTGGTTAAAGTGTGCACGATATCGGGACTAGTTGGACAAGGTTGGTATTAGTCACCGCATCAATAAAAGTGAATTTCAACAAGCAAGCAATATATATGGTAACAAAGTGTTTCCTTTGATTTAGCAAATATTCAAGGTTTGTTCGAATTCATTACTTTATCATTATGAAATAGTTGAACCTTCTTCGATAGAACATTGAGTAGACGAGAAAAGGCGTTCAAAGCATACCCGTGGAACTGCATACATTATAAACAATAAAATAAAATGTGAAGACCTTATTAAAACACAGAATATTGGAGACAGTTGATATTTGAAACGTACATTTCCAAAAAATAAAGGTCAATTTTTTGAACTGTCGCAGGAAACAGTAACGACTAATAGTTGCCGACGTTCAAACAGAGAAAAGAGTCGATTTTTGTTTCAGCTGTTGATCATCCTCGAGGTTCGAGCAGTCATTTCAAGATAAACTGTGGTCTTATTGACGCAAAAAGATTTAAGTGGTTCGTGGCAGTGTTTTCAACAGAAGACGTGAAGTAACGCAAACAAAATATACACTTGCTAAAATATCAAACGATGACAAGTGTTTCACAATTAAGTTGAAAAACGGACAGCGAAAAATTCATTTGGACAGCCAAGAATAACTTTAGATTGACTTCTTGCAAAACTGAGTGGTTTTTCTTTGAGTAAACAATTTATTGCATTGCAACTATTGAAGTTCTCGGGATAGTTAAAGCTGTTCTATTAAACAGTTGACTCATCAACTCGATAAAATTTAGTATGTTAGGCTACACACATCAGAAGCTAGTTTTCAGGAGCTCAGACTAAGTGTGGTTCAGGAATAGTTATCACTGTTCAAATATAAGTTATCTAAACCTAATTACCACGACCGATAATAAGATGGCACTGTTTGTTTCGCGACATTGTGGACGTTGACTGCACTTGATAACTGGCGGGCTATATATAATCTGATATGTCTTCACTTATGGAAAATATTAGCTGTATATGTAGTTTTTATTAAAACATGCTGGGTGAATTCATGTGCTCGGTCTTACTATGATACTTTTGCAAAGCACCCGGTCTTTTATGGTAGGATTACTATAGAATTATATTCGTATTATCCTTCGTTCGACGTATTCTGCAATATTTTGGGCACCACACCTTTACCCTAAGTCTGTTGACAGGTGAGTTGCAGGAAATAATCGACAACACCCACACCGTTAATGCATATTAAGCTCGATTTTCGTACTAATGTAAGTTGGGCTTGCCGATTAAGACAAAGCTCATATGGACACGACAATGTGTATGTGCGTCATGAAGTGAGCAATAGCTTTTCAAATCTCTGTTTGTCTATTCGTGACTGATGACAAGAAGCACTGTTTGTTTTGTAGTGGGAATGTTTGCTGAAACCAACCGTTACTGTGATTGTTACAACTCTGTTTTAACCCACATGTCATTTTTAATGCATCCTGCAAAATGACCCGAATGTTAGACCACGCAGGTGCTGTACAACGCAGCAATAGAACTGGGCTTTTGATGCCTCCTAAAAACAACAACGATTTCTTTGTCCGATTCTGATGAAATGTTAGTAAAACGAATGAACGTAGAAATTTGTCCAGGTGCAACAGTTCATATGAAAATGAATGATTTTCCAGACTTTATGTAAAGTCAAAACAAAATAGCCGAAATACTCGGGTATCATGAATACAATTGGCGTCCTGTTTGACTGACAATTTTACCCTCAAATAGAATTCATCTTTCAATCACTAGGCCAACAGTTCATTCAGAACGTTTGTAGTTTGCTCCTGCAATTTGGAAAATCATGTATTCTTCCAGTAGCTTTTTCACCGACATAATTTGAGCACTTTTGAGATTTGATTCATCTTGTTTTATAAAGCTAAATAGTGTAGTCAATTTTGTTTCAAACATTTGTCACACTCCGACAGCATTCTGTGACCCTGATGCACAACTCCACTTTTAATCATACGTTGGGATAAGACGATCAGAACGTTGTATTAGATTTTTTGACGGAGAGGTCAGAAACGGATATTTGCACAATTTGCCTTTCTAGCATATTTCGTTACATCTCATTAGACGCACACTGAAGTCCGCAGTTTTGCACAACAAAGTTCAGTGACGTTTATGAAGCCGAACTAAAAAAAACCAAAAACCGGTTGATGGCATCCGTTTTGGATTAGCCTGTCACGTTTCTTGAAGCCACGAGACGTTTACATATAACACTTATTATGAGTGAATTAGGCTGTACTGCTTGTGGTTTTACACTCACACCCCAAATTCATTGTAGATCAGAAGGAATAAGACCCTAGATGCGTATGTGCAGTGATCTTCAGAGTCCGAATAGCCAAATGACAGGCGAGTATGAAGCTGAAACTGTTCTTTCTGAAAAAAATAAACAATTCGTAGCTACGACTCAAGCTAGAAGAAGTGATGGTGAAATTGCAGGCCAAAGTGTAGCTCACTAAGGGGATATATATGATTTTACCCTAGATAGAAGGAAGAAGGAGCGAAAAACTGAAGCTGGACTGAAAAGCAAACAAGATATTCATCATGCAGCGGATAAAAAAAAGCTGAAGAATATATAAAGTAGACGATTACCATAGCTAGCGTTTTGAAAAAACAGCGGGCAAGTTAACAAGCGAACGTGGTCGTTGGCTGATTCGAAACAAAGGTAGGTATGACTGCTAAACTTACGAAGGACGACGTAATGATTGTCCATTCGCTGACGGTGTATTATGAGTACGTTGATGTTCTACCGATCCAAGAGGGGTCAGTCAATAATTGGCCATATTCCTTGCAGCTGTATACGATCACAACAACACGACCTAAGGCTTCTATATTTCTTTTGCGTGTTCTGCGCCCATTAACGGCCGTGAACCTGTCGTTCGCTGAGCTCTCGGAAAGTTTTCCTCTAGAAAATCCGCCTCAAAGTTGTCCTCCAAAGATCCTGGGTTGATGTTACAGCGCGAAAGGTGCAATTGATATGAATATCATCCCGATATCTTAGCTTTGGACAATCAAGAGTTAGTTCACCTGTTTTCATCCGCCCATCTAACAGTTACTTCGGAATTCGTTCACCTGCCATCTTATGGACGTACCTTAAGGAATGGAGTTGCTTAATTACTAGTAGGTCATTAGTCTTAATCGTTTCTTTCAGTCCAAATACCTCAGTGTTTAGAACAGTGCTCAAAGATCGAATGCACAATATGGGTCCTTGAGATTACAGACGGAAAAGACTCAGATTCCGCAAATTCTACTTATTTAATATCCGAATTTTAACAATGTACAACTGCATAAGGAGCACCACTGGACACGTGGATATTTTAGTCTTTCTTTAGACCACGGCTTTTATAGATATTTTTTTAAATATTTTCGAAAGTGCTACTCGCCTTTACCATAAGAGCTCACAGTTGGCGGTCCGAGGAATGAATTTTCAGCAAAGTGCTACCAAAAAACGGTAGCTTATATAGCTATCTACGTTCTCCCTAGTGACAAGAATTCCAGATGTAAACACAGTAACTTCACCCGGAGAAGACTGAAAGAAAGAAAATGTCCTATCTCTGTTAATTTCCAAACAAAATTTGGATGCCTCGGTCACGAAAGCCTTGGCCAGTCGTTGAAATCCATCTTTGTTATGTGCAGGGAGCACTCTATTACCTGTAACGAACAACATACGCATCGTCTAATTGTGTAGTCGAAGTGGCACGAGACCATATATTTGGTATTCTGTTTAAACAGTGTCTTCAAAGTCCTGTAGAACAGCCATTAGCATTACGGCCAACTAGAAACTGAAGTTTTTTGGGATAAGACACAACCATCTTATATGCCAGCGATAATGTAAAAATCATCAGAGGTTGATCTGTATGATTGCACTCTAGCCTTCTAATCCATGTACAATATTTCAAGTAAATTACATTGTCTCGGCATCCAAACTGAATAAGCACAACCGAAAATGGTTCACACAGTCAAAAGCCTTGTTGTAATCCATAAACATTGCACATAGCAATTGATTGAGTTCGAGAGACTTCCCATAGGTCAATCAAGCAGGAAATACCATGTCGATCTTACTGCCACTCACCTGAAATCCACATTACACGAAAACACTGACCTGCAAAACGTGTGCACCAAGTCGGTTCGAAGAAATACTTATTAGGATTTTTCAAGCACACCTCACCGAACTGATGACCCGGTAGCTGTCGGTGCAATGATGGCCAGCCTTAAACAAGGTTACTATCAAAGAATTCTTGAACTCTTGACGACAGCTTCCACTTCGCAGATACAGTGAAACATCTGAGGCGGAAAGCATATTCCACAAATGGCCGTCATGTTTCAGAAGTTCGCTTGAAGTCTTTCCTTTCTGCTGTTATCCGTTAGCTTTCTGCACCTCCGTTAAATCCGAGGGGATAGCAAGTGAAACTCTGGGGTCTCGTTGAGGCGAGTAGTTCATGGTCTTCCGGTCAATTGTGATAGGCCTGGTTAGTAGGCGACCAAAGTGCCTGCGCCGAAATATCGTGACATTCTGCGGTTGTATACTGGAAACACCAGAGTCACCGTCAACCAGGATTGTGGTAGACTGAACGGACGGACAAAAAATTACCTTAATCTAGCCATATAATTATTTCTAACGTCTGCGGCTGGGGTGGCCTTGAATTAAATCATCATAATTTTACACCAACTCTTCCTGATTCCGTGTAGCTGTTCGGTGAGTTGACGGCAAACACTCCGAAAAGTCCCTCTTCGGCCCCAACTGTCTGAGTCTTTTGTGAAAACAACCACCGCTTACTTTTCTGCCGTATTAGGCCGGATATATTGAGTTGTTATCTTTAAAATGTGTGGAGTCTTTTTGATGCTGAATGCGGATTGTCTCGATGGCAGCTGCCATGGTCTCTTCTGTAAAGTTTTGGCACAAACGTTCGGAGGTGTTGGGTACGGAGACATCATTCAGACGGACAGCGACTGCACACTAGACTACAGCCCCGTCTTTGGGTTAAGCATCGGTTTCATATCCAAATCTTCCGTTCTATGTTAGATAGCCTATCACAAAATAACCAAACGACTTTGTCCTTAACAACTCGTGAACTGTGCTATATTCAGCACCACACATTATTCGCATGATACGAACTTCACCAGTATCACTCCTTAAGGATTTTACTTGGAGCCATTGACCGAGAGGTCCGACTAATTTTACGGTGAGGGTTCAAATCAACCCCGGGATTCAGTGAACATGAAACTGTCAATTTAGCCTGATTACTGCTGCTCACAGTAATTGCAATGTAGGCTATATCAAGCTTTTCAAAAATTAGTGCGTTCTCCTTGACCGTACAGGATAACAGGTTGGCGACCACGGTCAACCGTTGAGCGAACGGAATTTTCTTTCTTCGATGGTGCCTTTTCTAACTACTCTTTTCGTACGCGGAAGACAAAAGTGCTGCGAATATAAATACAGTTTTGCCGTATCCCAACTACCTAAGCACGCCTACTTAGTGAGTAATTCGACATACAAACTTACAGGTTCAGCAGCTTTTTTTCTTTGAAACATTGGGTTCCCTTCAATAACTTCATCAGCGCAGAAAGAAGACATATGT
>LUCH01002086.1:73308-100055 GCA_013368495.1 Paragonimus heterotremus
TGATCAGAGTGAGAACCCTGTTGAGATTCACGCTTATCGTCTATCAACATTTATCCAACTCCGGTTAGAATATGACGAATCAAAAACTGGCGTCATCGACCGCCACACAACTGTTGACATATTGACCTCAAGTGAATTTTAAAAAAGCCTTTACGATGCTTTGCGTTAGAAAGTATCGAAGAATTCTCTGATTCGCAGAGGTGATAGCAATCAACTCACTGCTTGCAGAAAGACCAGTTCATCAGTATCAGACTGCCATGTTAACTGGTGCACATTGATATATGCATGGTTATGGGCTCTGTTGTTTGGCCCCACAACGTCCACTGAAGATTAACGCATAAGTCCGCGGACTGCAGCATGTACTTGGTGTGATGCAGCAAGGTGTGCTTGAGTGATGCACCGCACAATGTCTGCTCCTAATTTTTCTGTTTAACTTTTTTTACGGATGAGATGTACGGTGACGGCAAACAATCATGACATTTTAATTTGTGTTGACCACTGAAATAAATGCAGTTTTGTAAAAAATAAATTATCTGAACATAAGGCGTAAATTAATTCATTTTATCCGTTCCTAAAGCTGGTCGCGCAATAACAAATCAAAACTTCTCTATGTTTATTGAATAATTTGCCATAGTTCTTCATACATCAACTGTTCCGTCTAACTACCTGTGGTTGAACCACTATCGGGAAGAAGTCAACAACACCTGGTATGATGTCTGGCACACGAAACCTCTTTTGCATTTCATTTGTTACTGACAAGGAATCAGTATAATCAACATACAGTGAGCAGGCATACTGACGAAACAAAAGAATACGGGTTTGCAAGGAAGCTCAGTATGTTGCAGACGTAGAAACAGTCGCTTAGATGATGCAATATGAGAGCGAGGAAGAGAGTAGTGTTGAAATCAAATGAGTATGAATAGTTATGTGAAGGCGTATGGAATACTAGTAGGTGACTTTCACCTCCATAGGAAATTTCAGGCTTTTTTCGGTCCCCAGACGGTAGGTGATATCAAATATACTGGTATCGTGAGCCAAGAAAACGGTTGGCGCCAGGGTTGTTTATTCAGGAAAGCAACACATGGGTTATGCGTTTAAACATGACAACAAAGAAAAACACTCATCTGCGTACGGTATTGGGCCCAGAACGTCACGGTTATCACAAAGACCAATGCTCAGTTCCTTTATGTTCCTTCAAGTACCAAGACCCATTTCACGCGATGCTGCACTCTGATGTTTTTTCTTGTATATTTCTTACGGCTACTTCAATGTCAAAGTCCAAGCTCTGTCCCCATTACCGAATAGCAACGCTGTGATTAGTATAGCACGATTGGTCCTCCTCACTACACAGGCACCACGTGCTCTAAAACGAGTATTATGCACGTGTTTCGTGATGGCATTTTGATCGATGCTGGTTCTAGACAGATGCAGCCACTTTGGAATGTGTTAATTGATGCTGGTCGTCAGTTGCATAAATGTACGGCCAGAGTACTTTCATCCAAAATTATGGTCAAAACCGTATATCGCATTCGCTGAGACGATCAGGGAAACGGGGAACCCAATAATCAGGCCAATCCCTTTTTTTGGTTCCTCAATCAACACGACTTATTTCGCAGTGTATATCCGTCTGGCAACAAGCAAAAGTCTCTGTTCACTTACAGATAAAATGTTATCTCATTTAAGTGGTAAACGAACGTGGATAATTCTCACAGGAACAATCAACGTAATATGTTTCGAGTTTACTGAAGTAGTTTGTTTCGCGACACATGCTGAGGTTAATAGACGTTGCGATTAGTTTGTCACGAAGAAGCTGGTCTTCATTCTTAAACTTGTCCGAGGAAGATAATGTACACAGGAGGAAAAATTTATAGAAAATTAGGGGTAAACTTCTAAAACACAAATATTGTTCAGACCAAATTTTACTATAGAGTTTCCTTCTAGGTAAACAATCGTCTGCATTTTCCTGCAGCATAACTTCAGTAAATGCGATTCGTCGTTGCAGTTATCTATTGAGTTTAAGAGTATTCACTAACACTCTTTAAGCTTTCAAATAACTATTCATACTCATTTGACTTCAGCACAACTCTCTTCATCGCTCTCGTGTTGCGTCATCTAAGCGACTGTTTCTACGTCTGTAATATACTGAGCTTGTCTAGCACATCCGCATTCTTTTGTTTCGTCAGTATGCCTGCTCACTGTATGTTGATTATACTGATTCCATGTCAGTAACAGATGAAATGCAAAAAAGGTGTCCGTGTGCTAGACATTTTACGTTACTCTACTGGACTTTTCCGGATTACCTGCGAGAAGAATATGTTTCAGGTGATCACTCACCAATCCGCCATTGAAATTTCAGCCGATCGTCAAATGTTAGCCGTTGACGTTCAATGTGTTGAGCTCACTGGGGTTGTTCTGAATACATTGGAATATCGAGTGGGTGAATGAGAGATAACCAGTAATAGATTGGTAGTCGATGGGAACCACAAAGCAATGACGAACTGCTTAGCCCACCGTGGACGAGTGAAGGTTCAGCACGTGGGTGTAAACAAAGTAAGTTGCAACTGATGACTGTCTTTCACAGGTTAAACTAAGCCCAGTCATCTAGTTGTCCAGCAGTTTATTACACCTCGTCGTGGTGCTTTAAAGAACGACATGTCAACAATGGTTATATTTGTGGTATTTTCCAATATTTCTGGACAGTTAATGGTAATGCATTTGAAGGTTTCTGCTGCTTATTTGCTGCCAAATAGGAGAGCAAATTGGGCAAGTGTACGGCTGCCAGTGACTTCAAATGACAGTACTTGAAGTTAGGTTCTCTTAACGATCCCAAGGATCGTAATTGAATTCGAGTATACAGCTTAGAAAATAAACATGACCACAGACTGGTTGCAGTTAGCAGCTGTTGCATTTGGTACAGGAACGCCGACATTCAACTGTACAGCAGTATTAGAAAGATGGTGCTTATCATTAGATGAGATTAACAGTATACGTAGCGCTATAGGTTGTAATCTGACTGGTTCACTGCGGAACAATGAACTTGACGAAGATCGACAGGTAAGAAAATGAAACTGATTGTTAACTTCTAATGTTCTGTTTTGAAACGATATGTGATTGGGCTACTGGTAGAGATTCGTTCACGTCAGTCGCGGATCGTTTTCAGGTCATCAGATCAAATTCGTTGAATCCACGCACCGAAATTGTGCTCTCAAGAGCCTGAATGTAAGTAGGCGCATCTCCTATCTAGATACCAAAGACAAATTACTTCATGTTTGTCGATCGATCTGGCTTCTGGTGAATGGGCCTATATTATTCCACTGAGAGAATCGGGTTGCAGCTGGGAGGTTGAACACCTGTGCTCTAGTTGAAATGTAATGCGATTCCTTCTAAGCGCCCGGCGGCTAAACATGACCGTCTCGTCTGACTCCCTCTACATCTGACTGTCATGTATGATTGTCTTGTTGGGCAAGTCAGGTCAGCGTTCCCCCTATATGTATTCAGATTCCCTGCAGCCTAATTTTGAATCAGTTTTCCAATGGATGGCCTTACTAAGTCTTTTACCCTTCTCAATTTTGGGTCAAAAGATCGTGTACGTAATCAAAAAGACAATCTGGCACCGCATTTAGGTAATATAACTTTCGTGGTGCAACGGGCCGAGCGCATCAAACTTAGGAGTGGTAGGGTTCGTGAAATTTTTGAGTATTTTCACCTAATTTGTTGCTGCACCGTTGGGGGCACAGGGACCGAGGCACCATTCTAAGATGACAATACCCGATGTTGTCAAACGATTCGTTTTTTTCAAAACAGTATAGCTGTTCTCATATTGTCCATCACTATCGCCCGTGAAGTTCCTATTCCACTAAAACGTTTACGAAAAGCTAGCTTGCTGAATGAAGCAGAAGTTGAAGTTATGGTGAATTTCTTTTGTACACGAATATATTTGCATAGAAAATGATGTCGTTTTCTCCACACTTTGGTGACACCCTTGGGTAGATCGTGTATTACAATTGCTATGGAATAACCAACCGATCTGTCTGATAAAACACAATTGGATTGTGCTGATGGTTCTTCCCAGTGATAGATTAACATTGGACGTTTTTTTCACTAGCTGTCGACCATTAACCATTAACCATTGAGGAAACAACCCTACTGTAATAGTTTCCGGCTGTTTTTGGCTTACTGAAACAAATGATGAGGCATAGAAGAAAACCCCATTGGATAAAATACTAGAATATCGCGACATAAAATCTGTTTCAGGAATCCATCCATTAGGATTATTTCAAAATTGACGGCAGCTATGACTGGATTCTATAGGCGCATCACTACCACTAACGACGGCCGGAACTCAAGTATGTTGCATCGTTTCGAAAGGAGCAGAGTGAAGTGTTTGTGGGAATGCGACAGCTGCTGTCAGTTGTGAACGATGTTCAAGTTATGCAAAACTGAGGACTTAACAAATGATTTTCGCTGAACAGATAAACACTGTATAGCTTGATTAACTGTGACAATGTTGGATCTGACACCAAAGGGGCATTTGTAAAATAATTTTATAGCCCAAATTTTTGCCAGCGCTGCAGTTTATGTTTGCCAATTTCCGTGCTCTGCCTCAGTCACTAACCAGGGCAAGTAAATTACTGAATATTGCTTCTTCCTCAGCATAACACTGATGCTTACACCGGTTGCTTGGTTGATTAGAGTGGTGATCTCATAAAGAGACATTGGAGCCTATACGGTCTCATCTATATCTTCAAGATACTCTGGCAGAAGACTTTCACCCTTTTGAGTCCATACTCTGGTACCCACTGACTGACTTTTAAACAACTGCTACGCCTTCCTTATAAATTTTGGTATAAAAAAGAGAACAGTATTAAAATCAGCCCACTATATGTCGCAAATTGTCATGGTTCTTTGGAGAAAGGTAATGACAACCAAATTGTCTTCGGTCCTTCGTCACATGTCATGAGGCCAAAACAATCAACTCACATATTAGAAACAAGCAGTGTAAAGATATTAGTGTATCTTGCTCAATTGTACATCGCTACAGAGGCTCAATTAACCGATTTTCGTGTTGTTCGACATTTTATGCATATACAATTGAACTGTTTTGATGTTCATCCACTTCTGATAACCCGACAATTCTCTCACTGATTGCATCCAGATGTAGTCCAGTTGAGACATGTTGTCAATATGGCAGAACGCTCTATTGAGAAAAGTTTAAAGACGCACCGAGCTTGGGAGATCCTCAGAACTGTACTTTATTAGGATCTTCAAATTTGCTTCCGATAGATCAAATTTAGAGAACACCCTGCTTTCCCAAAATCTTCTGTCCACCCATTTGTAGCTGGACATCTTTTCAGTTTCCGATGTAGCGCCAACCTATATGTGCCACAAATCCTAGGTGATTCTCTAGTTTCCATTGTAGTAACATCAATGATCGGCGTGGCTCATACAGACGAATTAATCGGAGTAACTACCTCTTCTTCTCCCAACCTAACCAGAGAATTGTAGGCATGTTATTTCAGTTTGTACGGTTTTATTCGGCATGTCGGGGGAACCATGTATCCGTGAGCCTCGGGTCGTGTTGGCTATGCGTTCATCTGTCCTGTGCTAAGTGAACGGGGAACAACTAACTGGGTCTGTTGCTCGGATCACTTTCGTGGTTAACATTATGTGAACGAGAACAGCTAGTTTGTCTTAAAACCATTAACCCCATAAATGTCAAGTTTCTTTCTGGTGTCAATAATCAAGCCACTGTCATTACCAGCCTCACGGTTACAAGTGACTTTGTTTTAATTGTCGATGACTTAGCTGGACACCGAGAACCAGACGGTCAAATGGTAGTTTTGAAATAATAAACTCACAACTCTCCTTGTCTAGGGGGAATTCATACTTAGTTCTGGAAATGATTTTGGAGCATATGTGAACAAATTGTTGGGCTCTGGGATTGGATTCCAGCGTATTAACGGGACGAACGTTTCTACAATGTTTCTGTCCCACCGTTCGTTATTTGGACATTTCTGGAAGTTCAATACCTTGGAAGAACTGAGGTTTCTTGATCCAGTTGCTAGTAGTGAGAAAAGACACCGCGAGATGCTAACAGTTGGTTTTCACTTGTCACTGGCGAACGTGAAACATTAGGTTGTATGTAACACGTGGGAGACTACAGCGGCAGGAATGGCTAACTTTCGGGTCTTGTCAGTTTCAACGCAGACAGACCGCCTGAGCCAACAGCTTTTGCAAGCACACAGAATATACAGGATGAGTGATGATTAGTACTGTCCCAGGAAACGCGCGAAATATTGGGTTTCGATCATGCAACAGCACGTCAGACCCACTGCCATGATGTTTTGCAATCGAGAAGTTTGAATTTTTGCTCCCACGGTCTCTTGTCAACGTTTGCTGCCTCATTGTGCGTATCGACTACTTTGGGATTAATTCAATTATTCTTTGTTGTAGGTAATACTCCTTTATGCTGAAACAACCATCAAAGTGACTGCAAATTATCTGGCAAATTACATGAGAGGTAGAGCGTTTCGTGGAGATACGATTGTGAACAAATTAGTCACCACTTCGAGTTAGGGGTTGCAAACGCATTTCAGGCGCAGGGTACGTGTGAACGAATGCAGAGTGCAATTTACGATCCGTTCAGCTTTGCGGAGCAGAGTCAGAAACACCTGCTTCTTTGCAAGAACAGATATACCCCTGTAGATCAACTTCGGCTTGCAATGTAAACTTCCTGAGGTCTTCTCTTTTGGGTAAAATCCTCTTTAAGGCTGCATGCAAATCTACCTTGTTAATATTTACCGTATAACTGACGAATATTATTTAAGAGTCAGCAGGCTATTCGTGAATGAAGTTCGCTATTCTCTGCCATTATTGATGGCTGGTGTGTGAGAGGACTGTGGAAACTAGTTTCTCGGTTGTCCTCACACAGGAATTTCCATGATGTCCAAATCAGCGGCAACACCGTTCACATCGACCATTTTTGACAAATGTTGTGGGTGCCTCGTTCGACCAGCAGTCTTCGCTGAGCGACTGTATGATTGGTACCAATATTAAGTCTGTCAACCAGAGGTTTCCAAACCTGTCAACAAAACCGGCAACTTGTTTCTGTATTTAAAGATGGGAGGTCGTAATCTCCGATTGTGGTCTGAAAATTGACAGAAAGCCTGTACTGTAGCAGCAGTTTGCAACGTAAACGTCATTACTCATTACCATTATTGCAAAGGGTGTTGAAAAACAATCGGTTGGCAGTAGCCGCATTAGTCATCTCACCGAAATCTCCTTGACTCGTATTTGGTTACATATTCATTTCACTGTTCATTTGACAGATATTTTGAACGAATAAATTTGTTTCAAAACTCTGATACCTCTCACTTATTCGATCGCATTTGTTCGATTCACATTTCATTCTGCTTTGTTTACTTCTGTCATTCATTTTTATTTACTATTCTTGTGGGTTCATTCCAACGTGTTCTTATGGTGACATTTCCACATTTTAGCGTTCAGGTTACACCTTGGTCAGCACTAAGCTCTGGAACACAAAACAACTGTTCACTAACGAAGAGTTTAGAAAACAAGTCAATCTTCCTCAGTCCGTTCGAAAAAAGAACCGCTTATTATTAGCAGTTATTGGGAAAAACCAAGAACCATGTAAAGGAGAATGTTTTTCCAATAACAGAGAAAATGATTAATTCGAAACACTGTTTGCAGTCAGTTATTCATCAATCAACTGAGAGGAAGTGTATGCTCAAAACACAGACCATTCCAATTTGCAGTATTCTGAAGGAAATGAAAGCAGTTTGATCAAGCGAAATTTCACTAGAGTTAGATGCATTTCTGTGACTGCCGTGATTGTTACATGTGGAGTATCATTGGATTCATAGATTACTGGATTCCGAAAACACACCCAATAATGAGTGCGGTCAGAAATATTCTATCTGGAATTCCAAATCAACGGGTTTTTCTCCATTGGAAATCGGTATTCTACTGAATCATTTTGCACTGAATTGATAAAACACCCTTATTTTCTGTTACATACAATATAAACAATCGCACAACCGATATACCTTGGGCGGATCATCTGTCGTTATACATTACCCACTGTCCACCTAAGCGTCATCCCTACGTAATTCCTGTAGCCTTTGTTAACCACCCATCGACCAAAACAAGCCAAACATTCGCGTTTGTACGTGTCCTCACGTTCAAAACCACTTGTTCGGGTACACCCTAATCTGAATTTTTGATAAGACTTATTTGAGCTGCAGGTAGTGAGCTAACAGTAAGCAGTGACGGTAAATTTTAAGAAACAATTTCACAACATCATGTGCAACATTTTTCCTTTGTACACATCCTCCAAAAGAAAAAAATCTGCCACAATTTTAATGCTGTTTGATTTGCATGTGACTGTGGCAGCTTTCTGAGCTTCTGATTTATTTACTGTAGGTGGACTTCTGTCAACTTTTGGCCGATCATCTGGTTTGTGTGAGCCACTTGTCACATACCTGTATAAGTTCACGTTGTTCGTGAGAGGTCAAAAAAATCAGAGGTTTAGTGGTTGCGACGCAGCTGATAAATTGAATGGTGTACACAGAGGCAAACCGACGCACATGTTGATGTCCCAAAGAAGCCACAATTTCTTCCTTCTAGGTTGAAGTAAACCTTCTGTAATTTTATGTTGAACATCACTAACATCTAATCGCAACTTTTGCATTCAACTAATGTATCCATCAAACTCTTTCTCGGGCACTGATTTGTCGAATGAAGTTTACGGATATCAACCGTGTCACCTATCGAGATGATTGACCACCTCAATCGGTACTTGTGAGAGAAATTGGTTTGGAGTTTAGTTTTCTTATATCGGTAGTGCTTAGTATGAGTTTAGCAACGCAGTGATCAGCAAGGTTGTTTAATGAAAGCATAGCCGGAGCTCTGGTCTTCGCCGTGGAAAGCCTACGCACTGCTGATGAACTGTATCAAGAACGAAACTCAAGTCTATTTCTTCTTACAAAAGACAACAGCTGAACTGCCAACCCAAATGCAAAAGTTGTGATTAAATGTGGGTGGTGTTCAAGTTAAAAGTATGTCTGAATTATTTAAGGCAATTTGAAAGTTATGCTAACCCAAGGGAGTGTGGTGAGGGGTGAGAAGACATTCAAAAACAAAAATCATGCAGTTAATTCTTTAGCCGGTAATTCTTCTTGTCTTCCTCTTCTCCATAGTGAAAAAGTACGGATTTTTGACATCCAACGAACATATTGGCCATTTCGTTCTCACAATATTCTGACAGGAATAATGAAAACCGTTTTGTTGCAAACAAAACAGTTGTGCCCGCCCCTTTTGTCGATATAATAACAAACTAAAATTTCCCAACAAAGCGACGTGAATCTTATCCCGTTAGATGCATGAGCTAAAGTCTGCCACATAGACCGTGGTGAAAGGAATGACGTTCTGTAATTCCTAGTGTGGCTATGATCAAAGATAATTTCTTTTGAACACTTGTTCGTAACTAATAACAGAGGAGATCTGGTAAACCGATCAAGAATGCTGAAATAACACCAAAATTACTAACATTTATGCAAAGTAAAACCTGCAGATAGGTTCGAAATACCATGCTATAACTTGTAGTGCAATAAGTCCTATCGGAATTATTGATTATTTGGCGTGTTTACTACCCTGCATTCGTATACAAATGTCAGCTAGATCTCTGTAAAAGTTTTGCTAATCCTGCTTGTATTCTTGGCATAAATTTCTGGGAATAAACACTAGCATTGGTGATTTCTCACAAATCTCTTTTTTCTCCTGTTGCTACCTCAATATTCGTGCGCACACTTTTAGCTCTCTTGCTTGAGCATTATATAACGTAACATTTTATGCCCAGTGGTATCTTGTTCTTTAGATGAAGTTGTTAGTAGTCATTTAAATTTAGACAGTCAAATATGAAAATCTATTGAACACAATTTTATTCGAACGGTTATGGAAGCGCCCGTAAATGTAGAGAAAACTTGCAGTTTGAACTATCATACAATACATGGTCAGTTTGATGTAGAAGGCCGTGCACAAGCTATAAGCAAACTTTCGGCAAACGCCTCCTACTCAAGTCTAATTCGTTTAGTTCCGAGTTGTGTTCAGGAAATAATACCAAGTTACTTGTTACAATTTCAAATTATATCGGTTACGTTCCTGCAGTTAAAAGTGTTTATATAACATTGTAAAAGTCACGAGTATCATGATGTGTTCGCACACAAGTGATTTTTGGATTAACAACGTGCGCTGAACGCAAATTCTCCCCATGATTAATCTGGAATTATCGAACGCAGCTTACAGCCATGCGGTCTGCGGATGTCAGCTTATGAAAAACCACCACAAAACCAGACAGAAAGTGTTTAATGACGTTTGATTGATCGAGTTGAAATAAGTTTGCATCTGGCCAATTAAACTTATCGAGAGGATAAATTTGGGAGGCCAGGTTGCCACATCTAAATCAGGTCGATGAGTGTATGTGTGAACTGATAACTCAACAAGGAATTCACAGGAACATGACATTTTTTGAGCAGGACATACCGACAAAAGAAAGCGTGCTAAATGAAGACCAAAGTAGAGCGTTTAACTGTAAAACTGGAAATAAGCGCTACGTTAATCTGAACAGTTGGTTATCAGAAAGCCTACGCAGGAGTATCGTTGATGTTTGATCATGTCAGTCAGATTTTGACGAATTGGAGTGGCCGTAGCGGAGGAATGGTTAATTTTATTTTAGTCTGTAATGAAACAAATTAACGAAATTAATTGATTCCTTGATAAAAATGATTTCTTTAAAAATGAAAATGAAAAATTTAGTTTATGCACAGACAATTCGTTTTATTCGCATGGTGTGCCACGAGAAAGTGTATTTTCAAGTGGATGATTTTCTTCCTAGAAGACTATCACTCGTAGTGTTATCAAGAATTACCTATCCAAGTTGGTAGTACCGATTGCTTTCGCCTCGTTTTTAAACGAAGACTTTGATTTTGAAGTTTGCAACGGTTTTTGCCATATTATGAACGCAACCACGGACACGGGTGAGTAGCAAACTTGTTCTTCTCTATTAACCTCATCTCTCTAGTTCAAATGTCAGCTGTGCAACTTTTGGTAACAGTTGACAATGTAACCTAATTTGATAACTGCAGTTCATGATAGTCTGATCTCGGTAACTTTAAATTTCGCCCAAACATTTATCCGCATCAACTTACACAGAATAAAAATTTGTTCCTAAGTTCAAACTATTGCGATCTATCCAATAAAGTTGACACCATACCTCATTATTACCACGTTAGATTGGTTAATGTGGGCAGCGTTAGTTTTGCTGTGGTAAACTATGATATTTGAACTAAATCTGCGCGCACAAGACACAAAAGACATTATTATAAGCCTTCAACAAAATTTACTTGGGACAATTACACACTTTTTATCCTATATCGAAGAACAATTAGCAGTTCATTGCCTCACTATAAGCCCGATGAAGTGTTTATTGAGTTAAGACAATATGCGGAGCAAAATACAGAGTTCTTGTTGTTCACTGCTATATACCGTTCGTTTAAATAAGTTCTTTGCCGAAAATTCGTGATTAGTCACCAGGTTATTGACGTGTGTATCAAGTCACTTGGTTGAAGTCAATAAATGTAAACACAAACCTTATCGTTCTATAAAATACACCCGACCGTGATCAAAGAACGGAGGAACTGCAGTAGTGTTGAGTGTCACTGCCTACTTTGGACACGCATTCAGCCCTTATTTAAACATTCACAAAAACATGATTCTTTCTCTGTTTGTCCAAAATTACCGTCTGCTTGTAAATAACACATGGTTGATTAATGAAAGTATAAGCGTATTTGGTTCTTCACCCGTTATTGATATCTTTTTAATAGTTACTCACTCCTTTTGCTTGTGCTAAAATCGACCAGTAATTTGTGGTTGATCTGAAAGTAAGCAGGCATTCACCACAGCTGACAAACGGGTTGAAAACGTTTCTGTAAGTAGTTAGTCCTCGTCGTCACCAGCGAAACGATGAACAGCCACTTTGACCTAGTCGGGTCGTATTAACAACGCGTACTCCAGAGAAGTGGACACATGGGCTGTGATTAAATGACACAGTTACAGTTTGAGTATTTATACACTGGACTACTGAGTCGGGATCAATGGGAATACAGGAAAGTATGTAAGTTACCTTCACTAACTGCTTCATTCCCGTTACTCACCCATTGCTGATGAATGTTTGTCAAGTTGCAGTCCGACTTAGCGTAATACTGACGATAAAAGGATATCCACTGTTTCACTTACGGTCTCTAAGGCTAACTGCTCGCGTCCACCTGTGACAGACACCAGCATTCCAACAAGAATCTGTTACCATATTATTTTCGGCCTAACTAAATTTCTGTTCTCTCAGTCGTCAATCGATATCGAGCGTTGTTTTTAACTCAGTGTGACCGGAAACCCGAGTGACGTGATCGCTTTCATAAATTCCTATTATTAGTCAATGTATCTAAAGTAGTACAACAAAGTTGACCAACATATTAGTAAGTGGAGTGTGTGTTGACGCGTTCTGTACACGTAACACACTTTACTGATAAGGTAAACACTACAACGCATATGAATATATTCAATTAGAGCGGGCGCTTTTTTCTAACCATCAGACGTTTCACTTTTGAACTATACAGCCTATGGAGACAAAGACATATTGTCTGATTCATCTGAACCGATCTGTTTGGAATTTTGTGCACAGTAGGAGGTCTCTTTGTGATATACACTAACATAAGCGCTACTTGGCACACGTCCAAAGCCCGCATAAAACGTGTCGATGGAAGTGGACATGCATGTTCGCCTCGATATATACGCGTTTGTACGTGAAAGTCTTCAGCGTCAATTTAGAAAAACTGTCATAGCGGTAAATTGTTTGCATTACCATGAGTACAATGAAAACCCGCGTACATGTAGATATTTTTTCCATGCATACCGATGGTTAATTCTCGCTACAATGCTTTGCGGTTTAAGTGAGAATATGAGCACTCAAACAAAAACCATATTTATAGAAACTCGTCGAATATGAAACCAGGTTTCTGCCAACTATTTTCAATGGCGATTTAAAATTTCCCGAAATAACAATGTATTATCTGTACCACCTTTAAATTGCTAACTGATTATCGGTTGACTGGATAAGGTCATTTGCCACACCTGTTTTTTACGCCCCGTACATGCTAGACAAAATTACACAGGGGCCGTCATAGTCGATTGTTTTGCCGGAAATTTTCAATAGAATAGATTGGTTCTGAATCGTAGTGCGTTGAGCACCTAACCACGTGCTGACTGGAAAACAGCTCAACCAGGGCGGATGAACGAACTTGTCATTATCGTTAGTATTATTCACCAATACGGCGCTGGCTTGAACATATCTCACAATACAAGCTGATAGTGGTTTAGTCTATGTATGAATTACCAGCTGACCAACTGAATTGACTAAAGTGGACTTTCATGAAAGAATCATCAATGCAGAGAAGTTGTATGTGTGCTGAGTCGGTAAACTGACGACGGTTATACGTAGGACCAGGTAGAGAATGTTAACTGAGTGGAGAAATACTCTTGATTATCAGAGCATCAATACCTGTGATAAAATTGTTCGTCAACTCTGGATGAATAAACGGCACCAAGATGCACATCCGTAAAAATCAGGAGTGTTTGATCACGAACTTCGGATTTCAGACACTCTTTATACTGCTAAAAAAAATTACGATAATTATGATTTTTAATCCCTTAGCTCGAGCACCCTACGGATGGTCGTGCACATTCGTGGATATAAAAACATTCGTGGCCAGTGTGTACCGGCTACCGGCTTTGGTTCTTATTTTGTTACATTTTGACTTGAAGCTACTCATTTCTCACTATCGATTACCAAAGTGATCTTTGCTTAGCACTATTTCACGCCTAGATTCACAACAGTTACTCTGCCAGTCGCCGTCACGCCTGGCTGAATGCCTCATTTCGGCTACTCTTCGTGGTTTGATAAAAGGCAGGCTAGCCAATGATACCAGCTCGCTTTTTTAAGGGACCTGCTTTTGTGATAAAATTTCACACGGTGCTACATAGGTGGGTCAGAGCGTTATCAGTGTGAAACATCCGATCATTGTAGATGGAAAACAGCGACAGCAAGCATCGATGCAATAAGTCTTTGCAGTTCAAACTATCAGTGGTTTAACCCAGAAAAACAATCCACTTCTTTTATTTGATTGGATAATAATTAATACATTGTCCGGATCACCATAATCCCGTTGCGAGAGGAGTCCAACACTGTCAAGTAATTGTTCACGGGAGTTTTGGTGGACATCCGATTCGTTCTAGCTTTCAAGCATGATCTTATATCACTTCATACCTTCTGCTTTTCATTCAGTCCTCAACTCCGAGTCTCTGTTGATATGCCAGCCGGACCTGAAGCAATTTCACCAAATAATGTGATATACTGATTGAATGAACGAGTGGCACTGGGCAAGCCCCACGTGTTCATTCGATACCGAAATCTGAACAATATTATCAGTGAGGAAATGTTTCACTCGACTTGACTAGCTAGATATTCCTTCAGCTTACATGTAAACTTGGAATATGTTGCGACTGGTAGCCGTGCCTGCTTTTGGTATCCGAGTCCGATATGTGTTCCCGTATTTTACCAAACGTGCAAGCGTGAGTCAAGTGCGCTTTGAATAGGCTATCAGTCTACTTACTCTTGGAAGCAAACGAAACTACTGTCAATAAAACTATATTCCATTTAAGGAATCTTACTAACAGGTTCAGTTGTCAGTCATTTTGAAACGTCCTACAGGCTGATGGAAAAGCAGCTAAACTCCCATCAGAGCATGAAACTCTTTTGGACTGATCTGTTTCAACGTTAACCCCATCGCCATTATTTTTGAATCGTATACAAGACAAAGCTTAGGCCTCTAGATGTACTCCTGGAAGTGGCGGTCGCCGTTCAGTGGTAAGTCTAACGTATTATTTACTCAAACACAAGTGGAGGAGACATCGTCATAACTCATCTGTAATCGTCCAGACTTCTCAATCATAGATCAGTCTTTCAGAAACACTTGTCTCCTTGGAAGTCAACGTAGGCATGGTTCAGGAGGAAGTTTCATCTAAACCACATGAACCTCTGTTCTCCCACTCAGTCCAACAACCGAGATAAAAACTGCAAAACGGGAGGAAACCAAGTCAGCTTAGAGTGACGACAAACACAGTGGAACATACTTAAAACATTCTTAAGCGGCCGTTATTTCTAGCAACTCTCTACGGAAAGGTTCCCGATAAGTGTCTCATAAATATACGAGGATTGTGCAAACCAGAGTTAATGCAATACCTAACAGAAGTCACCTCTCAAGTGGCCAAATAAAGTTAATAGGGAAATTACCGTGGTGTGAAAACTTTTCACATCCACTTGAATTATGCTGTCGGTTGGACGGCGAAGATAAAATTACGTACTCGTGTTCAGTATTCATTAACTCAGAAAAAAACACTGTCACTTTAAAAACGTAAAAAACCGTGACAAACTTCATTATTACATTCTACCTTCAGTGATGGCGTAGTATTTAGTGACTTAGCGACAACTGTGAACCGTAAAACATGGACATCACGGTCACTTTGGATGTTGTCATATCTGATCTTTATCGACCGATCCGGTACACAACAACTTTTATCTCTTCTTGAAATCATCCATTCTTCGAACTGCTCCAATGCGCTTAACTACACAAGCCTAATAAGCCGATAATTTTTCCTGTCTTTGTGCTCGTAGAATTTATATTTATCGTAAACTTCTGTTGCATCTGTGCGTTTTTGGGCCTTTTCTAATGCACCATACACTGTAGTGAATAATACTAAAATACCACAAGCAGCGTTAACAAATCAGTCTTATCATACATTTCGACAATTTCAGAATTCTTGTAGTGAGTTTAGAGTTTACCCCGAGGATATCTGGTTAGTTTGCAAACGTTTTGTCAATATATTAGATCGTATCACAGTTGTAAACTTGTGCGAAGCTTTCCAGTGATCTAAAATATGATTAAATGACATACAACGTACAGGCAAAAACCAGACAAGTTTAGGTAAATCTGTAAGATCTTCCAATCTGAGGTCTTCAACCTTACCTTCAACTTCCGTGTTTGCTGTTATTTGATAACAAAAATCTGTCTAGTCTCTACATTGTTAAATTGACAAGCTTCAGCGTAAACATGTACCAGTAGTATAGCTCTGCTGTGGGTGTGATGAAATACTGAACCCCGATCTCATGGCTGCAGTGATTAATGGATGTAAAAACTCGTTTAACCTGCATCTACTTGAAGGAATTCCATCACGGTAAATTTGTTAGCCAAATTCCTAGTCCAACGTAGATCGACGGATTGTCTCCTAATGTGTAACGCTGATATGATTGCATGCCAAAAGCCTATTTTAGTATTCTATTTATTTCAGGCTTTGATTTTGGCCTCCTAATTACAAATCTGTCAAAAAGCGTATCGATTACCAAAGTAGCAAGAAAAGTAAAAATCTTTTTCTCAGGGTGTTCGCCCCTTTGCCGATCGATTCTGCCCAGTGCCATTTTATAGTGGAACAAATAAATACGTTATATATATAATACATATATTTAACCGACAATCTAGCATTGCGCAAGCGTCGATGTATTTTCTCAAGCTGGTAGTGTTCAATATCACTTTCTGAACACCTCCAGGTAACCGCCTGTATATGCGTAGTAAATATGCAACGGATGTCTTTTAAAGATGATTGATTGTTTCAATATGGAAATATTTGTATAGAGAGTATACTGTCGTATTCGTAATTTTCCATGGGGTTTGGTTAATATTAAACTCGTCGAGTGATATTGCAATCAGTTCTTCCGTGAATTTTCACGGTTTTGAATTGAATGTTTAGACCTACCCTATACAGAGCATATACCACATGCAAGTGAATGTAGTAATTTGTTGAACGATCATTTATAAAGTGATTTAAAACCTCCAAAGTAGTTGTCAGAAACAAAGAGTTGCTAATATCTACTCACTATAAGACCGAATAATTAATGACCATATCTAACACTGCTGTCAGAACGAATCAAAGTAATGAGCCACTCCATTTGGTAATAACAACTGACAGGTATATACGAAGCTACTATTTCAAAATGAGCACACCAATGTAAGTACGTCTTTACAAAGCTCGTCCGACAGCCATTCTGCGAGAACAAATTGTATATGGAAGACAATCCTCTGGAACAAGTGCCCTATTTGTTTGTCCTTGTGACTGAGTCGACATAGTAGTTTACGATATCTTTTGTGTTTCTGGCTCAACACTTCGGAGCTGGATACCTTGATTACCCCAAATATCATCCTGCAGGTCTTGAGAAGAACTGGTCTAGATTCACCGTGTTTACTGAATATATTCAGGAAAATCAGCTGTTGCATAAACTTAGAGTTCAAACTAGCTGTGGCGCTGATGTGAACGAAGTTAAAAAGAGCTCAAGCTTGTTACCCAACCACAAACAGAATGGCCTTCACATATCCCTTAGAAGTCATGTCATCTACAATTAAGGTAACATACGGTTGTTAGTGTAATCATTGCTGATACCGTCTAACAAGGTGGTCCCCTTAAATTGAATTACTTATTTGACAAAATCATTACATTCATACAGTCACGTAGCCATTAAAGCGAAGTAAGTTCATGCAGATTTAGTGGATATATGCTCACTTTAAGAGTTAATTTGGCATAGAAAGTTGGAAGATTCGTCTTTCCTGTGTGAGTTCTCGACAGACCTCCGTTAATGAATTCATTACATGCGACATAAAAATACACGATTAACGTTTTTGAGGTACGTTTCACATAACATTCTTCTTCTCAGCGGAGGTAGCTATGTAGAGAGTGAAACTCGGAAGCAAACTAGGGTAGTTTGGTTGGTCAGCTGATAGTCAAAGAATGTGTCTCAATACACGTGTCTAACTGATGGCTTAAATCAAACCCTACCAGAACGAGTGGGAAACCGAAGACATTAGGCGGATATCTACAAGGTGGCTTTTCTGTGATCTTTATTACTTTAAAAGCTGCCCCTCATTTCTATCGCGGGCTACGCAGCCAACCAACCACGAAGTCCTCACAACTGAATTCAGCCAACCAACAATTCTCTTAATGTCACCAGTCACCCACTCTAAGAATTACTCTGGCCTCAGCCCGACATAATAACCAGATTTATCTTTGTCAAATTGTTCTGAAGTCAGATAGCCCCTAGTTTCCACTCTTCTAGCGTCATATCAATCACTTGTCACCTCTTCTGTGGCTAGGTGTGGGGAGCGACTGATTGAGATTGTGGACATGCTGCCCAACGACCTTTGTTCGTGCGTCCTTGAAAACACAGTGAATAAACTCGCCTACGCCACAATGCCAAATATTTTCACCTCATTTTTGTCCACCCGTTGTACGTATCTATTGTAACATTTTGCACACTATTTTCCATTTCATAATTCTGATTATTATTCACACTTTTCACTTGCCTCAACTTCTCATGTACAACCAACATTTAAACCAATTTGATCGAACTAATCAATAGTCAGTAAGTACAACTCACTCACACACTTTTCGGTTCGCGAGCCTTGCGTTCTCTCTGCCTCCAGTACCGTTGTTAAAAGCAGATTTTTTTTGGAGAATTGGGAGTTAACTGAATCAACCGGCTAATGTGGCAAAATTTTCTCATTAACCTGCCATCGGAATTAATCTAATGGTCGTCCAACGAATCTCATCTCTGGCGCTGTCCTCCTATAAGGTAGTGGTCTGATCAACCTAACGGACTGACTTACCAGTGAGTCGTTCATATTTTACCGATATATCTCCTGTTTAATTTGTACGTCTATCCTTGGACCTATCCATAACCGTTACGACTCTTCTTTGATACTACCATATTTTGGTTATTTTTATCATTTGACTAATTAGGCCACTACACTATTGATTACGGTTGATTGGCAGTTGGATATCGTAACAGAGATAAATCTTTGTCCTAGCTAACGAACGCCGACCTAGCCATGTAAATAAGAATGTTTTTTCATTCTCTTTGTCAACTCTGCTTCTCAAATATCGAAACTGAGCAAAAACAAATATGTGAAGAGAGCTAGTAGTTCGACGAAGATAGGTACTTCAAACATAACTTTGTAGAATACGACGTGTCTAGTTTCACCCGTTCTGCATGCAAAATACCAAGTGGCAAGGCTTTACAATATGCATAATCAAGACGAGTCAGACTTCAACTGACAGGTAGACTAACCTGGTAGTTGTGATGGCCACAGATGCTTTCGCGTTATTTCTTCTGTAAAAAACCCCTGGCGTGAACGACATCAACGTGTCGTGCTCCTGACACTGAATGGACAAGATAATTTTCGCAGACGTCAACGTGGGCTGAAATATTGGGGTTGATAGTACGTTCGTAAATTTATTCGGTGAGTTTCTGCAATTAAAACACCAAAAAGGGAAACTCCAATCAATTAAGTTGAGCGAACCTTTAAAGTCGAAAAAAACCACAGCTCTCGACCGAAGATATTGCTTGAGAGTTAGCTGATTTCACCTATTTGTCCTCAGGTGGGACGGGACCTGATCATTTCTTCACTGTTGTTTACCTCCACTGCCGTAGTTGATCCACAAAGCTACTGAAATCTATAGTGAGAGCTGCAATGGTGACCGAAATATTTCTCTGATTTGTCCAAGGACCACTGATTCTCTTCCTGAATAAGCAAACGTTTGCAGATTGGCTCAACGTCAGAACGCCGTTTGCAGCTGTCCTGAATAAATAGAATAATCCCGTCAAAGCCTTTGCTAATACTTTGCCACTCTAAAGCGTAACATGATAAGGTCTTCGATGATATCGGTGTTATGCCATTTAAAAGCTGAAATACAGCTATGTAACTCATTTTGCGCAGGTATCTGTCGCAAATATTTAGCACCATCGTCAGGATTGTCCTCCGCATTATCATAAGTGGGTTTACAAAACACCAAAAACAAACTATTTTACGTTACAATTCATTTGGCCGTTAATACGCGATACGGATTACTGTGCTGATAGAAGCAGCAAAAGCCAACTATTGTAAACATCAATCACTAAAACTTTCATGGTTTTGGTGAAGTAAGGTCGAGATTTTCAAGCAAATGTGAGACTACAGAATTGCGATCTCAAAACAAACTGGTTGGCTTCGCGTTGTAGTCAACAAAACTTAACAGATAGATTAATCAGTTCAAGCATAGTTTCCTTCCGATGAATTGAGAGAAAATTATGGGCGCACTGTTTACGATTGAATGGAAGTTCATTGATGGGTTTTGTTGAATTGTTCCTTTAACAGTGACTTCACATGACCGATTGAACTCAAGATCCTAGGTTCACACTTTCTTCCATAATCAACCGCGCCATAAAATCTGCATTTATGACCAGGTCAACCCACAGTTCACAGTTACGACATGGCAGTTTAGAGGTGGTCCGTGCAGTAGGGCCTGAGTAACATTCATAGTTATTCCAAATGCTGTAAAACAAGTGACTTAGACATCCGTAATCACGCACACGTCTGTCCAGAGGTTGACTTAAAGCCTCCACCAGAGCCATATATTAAATTACTGTTTGGCTACCTGGCGCTACCATTAAAAACATAGTAGATTGTTTTCGAAACGCCCCTTCATGTGCAAGTGGTGAGTATGTCAAAATTGTTTGATAAAATATGTAACATAACGACATTAACCCGCTGGTTTCAATACCATAAAATTTGACAATGTGTAGTAGTGAAAAATTCATTGAATTCTCTTGTCGTTTAAACTGAAGAAAAATAATATTCATGTCGAAATACTCCCCGACTACTAAAATTGAACGCATATGACTGTTTGTTTAACTGTAATGTGGATGGTTCTCCTTTCGAACTATAAGTTTGCGTAGGGCAGTCGTTTACTTTTCTATGTCGCCACGTGAACGTTAATTTTTGACTAACTGATTACTGCGTCGAGGACGTTTAACTCGATTCGCCTGTCCGTTTGTCTACCAAACCTAATCATTCGTTAGATGAACGTGTTGTTTCTGGTTGATCGGACAGTTCTTTGCTGTAAAACTCGCGTCTAGCCGGTGGTCGCAAACAAAATTTTCTGGATATATAATCCCATGTGCGTGAGACGTTAATGTTCATGTCCGGTAATTTGCTTAATCTGTGCAAGGTAAGCTTGATAACACTCGATCATATCGCAGGCATAAATAAATCAGAAATTGACTTTGCTTCAAACATGTAGAATAGGGTATCACTGTCGTGGTATATCACACATGCTCACGTTTGGAAACTTCGTGGGTATGTCATTATCGTTAGTACGCACATGTACACGCATATATTACAAGCCCCCAATGTTGTTCGCCAGCGTGTTCATTTTTGGACCATCACGACGCTCATATAGTGGATGGTTCCATATGTGCGAATAACCAAGATGCAACCCGATCAAAACGCCCGTCTCGCCAACCAGAGGCAACGTAGGTCATCAGCCCTTTGGATAGGAACAGAATAGAACAATGGCTAAACAGATAATTTATATGACACAATCGTTCAAACACCATCAGTTTCTAGAGGTTCACCCTTTATATTGAACAAAATGGGAGAATTTATGATATGACATCTCGATTGTTTTTAATTAACTTTGATATACTGCAAAGCTCGAGCTGGCATGCATACATTTTTGAATATTTTAAAGGCAAACTGGCAATGCAAAAAAAATCAATAGTATGATGTAGAGGCTGTTTAAAAAAGCACACGTTTTCAAAAATATTCCGGTTGACTGGAATCAATTTTATAAATCCAGTGAGCGAATTTTTTGAGCTAATGAAGCTTATAAATAAATGCCTTTGTCAAACCGGATTTTAGGATATAGCTATATTTTTTAAAGCAAAAACTCAACATTTAAAATTAACCGCTCGGGGCAAATCAACTGAAGCGAATTTGTAAACGCCTACTTTTGTAAGTTCAATTTCACCGTAATTGTGGTGCATCTTTTAACTGGGAAATTATTGCCAACTTTTCACAAATTTATGTTGTGATTGTTCAGTGTTTATTTCTTCAAAGATGACTAATAAAATATAAACTGAGTTTTAGGCTAAAGCCAATAACATTTCATCCTTCATAGGCTGAACTCTGTTCAATTTGACTGCATTTTTCAATTTTTGCTGACCATTAGAGCAAGTGGTTTTTTTATGAGAAGCACTAGACTCGAGTCAACTGTTTGCTGGACTTCGTTGTTGTTGCATGCCCGTGCCATGATCAGCATTCAAACCTTTGTTTACGTTCACGCGGACCTAATTCATACGTTAATTATCATTCTGCCTTTCTGATTGCATGGGAAACATTAAAATTATTTACAATCAAACCATTGAAATTTAAACCACTATGTCTTTAGTCTACGTAACTTTGTTGGGATATGCGTAAAGTTGATGAAATTTGCATCCACAGCTGATTTTATATCAACGGTGAAATGTCGTCAATTAACATTGTTGCAGATGGTCGGTAACTGTTTAATTTTAGAACGCTATTAACCTGATATCACTTAGTATGCTTCATTGAGTTACACGTAAATATAAACACCCATTGGCTGGTTCTGTCGAAATGGGGATGTTGAGCAAGGTGGAAAAGTGGACGTTATAATATGTTCCCACTGGCGGTGAGAAGGGAAAAATTTCATACTTTGCCTCAGAAGGCATACAGTTTTCATGACAGTCATACAACACAAAATATTTTTGTAAGCTGTAACTCAAAACAACCCATCATCGAATGGACCACGGAACTGCGCACTTTGGATAAGTTTGATAGACAAAAACCAAGGAGACTGGGTGTACTGACGTTGTGCTTGCAGGTATGGATTAACTGAAGCTAGGAGGCTGATTAACACACATTCTGTGGTATTTGCATTCACTATCACGGAAAGACATCACGAAACACACCTGGGGATACAAAGACACATCACGATTGAGAAACATAAAAAATGTTTTTAACTGTCCATTACAAATCACTCACAGAAAAAGGTGATCATTACAGTTATGCACACCTGGTGACCTTGTGCACAAAGTCAGTGCCGTCTAATTAGACAACCGGCTGACGACATTAATCGGATAATCATCCCACGCTGAATGCAACGGAGACATTCCACAGTTTTTAATACTAATGGCGTGGAATAGTCGGGCCGCAAGAAACCGCCTCATTGGTTTTGAAGTTGTTTTGTGCTAACTGTACATAATAAATTATAGTAAACGATTACATATCATTGGAAGGCTTTCTTCAAAAGTTGTGCGCTTTATATACGTGTCTACAACAACTCCATATGGTTATATCATATGTAAATTTGATCTGTAGACCCAGTTCACAATATGTTTACAAAGTTAACTCTTAATTCAGAATCTCGAGGCGTCCTCATACTGCCTCTATGGTATAGTCTTCCGTATCAGTAGAGAACAGCTTTAACACGACATTCTGATCATGCAACTCATTTTGTCAGGACATCAATGAAGTAGACATTCTTGTGGCGGTGGAATTATGAGAAACGTTTTATATGGAGTCAACAGTAATTATGACGAGCTTTTGAGGCAGTTGTTATGCACCATACGCCTTCCTTCTCTTGTTCACACAGGACTTTAGGCTGCTGCAACGTTTTTGCATGGGAACGGATTTCTACCGACATTTATGTTAATAGTGTAAAAAGCTCAGCTGGTTATCTTGTTCATTTTTGGTCGAGTTTCCCAAAATTCATCATATCTGTCATCGTGTAACGAAGTGATTTATGTCAACAAGAGAGCTTGTACTTTGGGGCAACCGGCAGGCAAGCCATGTCACACTGCAGTCTTCTGTGATTTTTAAAACATTCGATAACTAGTGATTAAAACGAGGAAACCAGACCGAAAACCAGCAATTATACACATGGAATTAGAGATACCAATTATTCTAAGGTTGGGCAGAATATGATGCGATTGATTCGTGGACGCGAAGTTGCTGCATCTCTGTGTTCCTCACCGCTTGGAAAACGAAGACTTAGGGCCCAAATAATGGATTGGAGGGGAATATGTTAGCGACTGAAGGTGGGTTTAAAGACCAATGACCCGCAGTGGATTTTGGTTCGAACTAAATACTATGAAAATGAAGGAAGCTAACTTGACAGAAAAGACCCGTTGACCAAACAGCACCTTACTGCAACCTCTGTAGGAGTATCCAGTTGAGTAATGTACTAGTAAAACTTAACTTTATCTCAGATTTAATCCATGGAACACCTCTGATATTCTTAAGGATGTCTTTACAGGGTAAGAAAATCCCTCACTTCATAAATGAAACGATCTGCAGCAGGTGTCCGCTTCAATGAAAAGCAGAAGTGTACTTCGGTATAACTCCACCTGCCACTTATAACTCAGGTTTGAAACCAGTAATAATATGTAGATGGCGTCAAATGTTCTGGGGAAATGATTCGATTCGGGAATTGCTGTAGTGCGTTACTCAAGATGTAGGACTCATATTATTAATGACAACTACCCTGTTCCTCCTCATTATAAATATACGACGATTTAAGTGTCAGTTGTGCCATCAACCGCCAAATTCATCTGCGAACTACTGAATCAGAAAAGCATCAAAAATTTAGGAAAAGAATTGAGTTTAGAGCATCGAATTCTTTTCATTCGTCTCGCCGATAACGAAGAAAGGCTTTTGTAGCAACTGTTAACATTTCGCTATCCTTCTTCGTGATGAACAATAGGCAACTGAATAAACAGTTTACGTAGTTAGGACCATCGTCACTACCAAAAACAACAGAAACGGCCATGTCCATAAGAGGCAAATCCTTCTGAACCGCATTTCAAGGGGGATGTTGACACAACTGACACAGGCTAAGACTTACAACCCAGTTGGGCCGACATAGCCAGTGTGACTGAACTGTGGCTGCTAACTTCAGTTATCCAAAGTCATGACCTACAGAACTGGTTTCCTTTTCCTGAATCCACTGATTCATCAACACTTACGACGTCCTCTTTGCTGATAGTACACATCGAGGTCTGCGACATAACATGGCTGGGCAACATTCCGAAGAATGCGAGCTAGTGGTAACACTACACCTGTAGTGATATAACGTGTAAAACGAAACCCTGTCTAGTTCGTTTCAAGCGTCATCATGGAAAAGGTTCACGTTGTAATTTGACGTATTATTGTGTTATCAAAAACTCAAATGACATCACCAGGGTCACACTGGTTCGAATTCGCCCTTCAACCCTGTGGAGCACAAAAGTTTAACTTAAACGACTTTTATGGACAGGAATGTGTCAAGATTCGCTGTCCTATACTACAGGGTTCGGTGGTGATAGCTACTACTTTGGTTGTTGGGTTTTCTGTATATTCTAATGTTTTATGTTTGTAACGGAACAGAGTAACTGATCTAAAAATATATCGCAACATATGCCATGCATGGTTACTTATAAACATCCTGATGTTCGTTTTGGAAATTCATTCCAATCCGTGTACACAGTCTGTGTCATTGATCTCTTTCAGGATAAGATGATTATGCGCAGTACATATATGTTGACGGAATAATATTCAGCTTGTGATATCCGACAGCTTTTAAGCCAAATCCGGTGATTAGCTTCTCTTAACTAGCATCACCTGCTTTCTGTCATATCGATGTCGCAGTTAGAAAGCGGTACTCTGTCGCATTCTGCAAGGTCATCTGCTGCCTAATTTGTCGTGCCTATTTGCCAGAAATGGAATGCGCACTGACTGATCAATATAAACCCCTTTTTCCGAATTGCTCACATGCGAGAGACGATAACGATCAAGGAGGAAAGGTGTTAAAGTGATCTGTATCTATGGATTTATTGTTCTCAGTTATTTCCACCATTTTTCAAGTTGAATATCACACACAATTGATCGCCGCTCTCGCATTTCCATAGACTTTCCAGTGAAAGTCGGTTTCCTTTCGGACAAAATTTTCTGAAAATTCAATGATATGAAAGATTCATCAAGTTTAAGTTAAATAGTACAAATACTGTTGCACGAAAATGTTCAAAACATGACACATTCTACTTTGTCTCGCAACATAGTGTTTGAGCTTATCTTAGTGACAGGTACCCTGAATGTACATTCAGATATGCACAGACGTTCGGGTGCTTAGCAGCCCATATGTGTGGGCAGATACGTATAAACATACACAAGAACATCCAGAAACACACTACATATATATACGTACCTATGAGTATGGCATTATATACAGTCAGAAGGCATGTATATATCTGAGTCCACACGACCTGATATATGTATATATACATACAAATATACACATACAATTATCACTATATAAATCGACGCTTGCACTCCTCTTTCTATGCCAGTATATGCATTTCTACAAAGGAAAATTTGCAGTTATATGCTGTTGATCTGAAGGCGTGTTCTGGTATTAGTTTTACAACAGATTTATCCATCAACCAACCGGAAAATTCGATCTTTCAAATTATTTTTCCCGGATATGAAAGGAAACCGCCTCCTCTTCCGAAAAGAAGCACTAGACTCGAGTTTTGCTCCTGTTAGAACTTGTAAGTAGTGCATATCATCGCCAATGCCGGGACTTGAACCACGGACATTCAGTTCATGAGGCACCTGTGTTTACCACAGCGCCACTGAACTCACGTTAGGCACGACCGAATTATCACATGTGAACACTCAACCACTTTCGCTTGTGAGTAA
>LUCH01002087.1:4360-48831 GCA_013368495.1 Paragonimus heterotremus
CTGTTGCCTTCATCCCGCATGGTGCGCACCACACCAGTCGCACTGCAAACCGACAATACCTCTTCAAGATTCTCTAATGTTCTGTGACGAATCATACAGCAAACTCAATTGAAATTGCAGGCTTCAGTTTGCGGTGGATGTTTCCTACGTCAGCGGTCGTAATAAACCTTTCGTAAACATCAGCCACATATTACTTAATGTCGGTAGTTGGTGTATTATATTGATACAGACTCCTGCATTCATTCACCTCACTGACAGCGAGTCACCGATTCATAGGATGGGACTCATACAGCAAACGATTGAGGGGGTGGTTGTGCTCCAACTCGAAAGAGCTGACAACTAGACAGGCATTTCGTCGGACCACATTAAATCTTGACCTGCAACAAGTGTCGCGAGAACTGATTTGTTAAAACTAACAACAGTTAGCCCACCAAACACGTCGCATGCCCCTGCGTCCACTCCTACGCCTTTCATATTTCATACAACGAGAAAAAATCTGCAAGGTTTTCAGGAAAACACGATACCTTACCTTATCGTACTTCAAGGGAGTTTTCGACCTACGACTTGTCCCACGCACGTAAATAACGCCTACTTTTTCCATACACTTCTGTAGACACTCCTGGAACTGTGAGAATGTGCAAAATTCACGGTCCTCAAACATTGCCTTGAAAGTCGCAATATAATCCATTTCCTACAATTTAGAATATAAGCAAAACAATAACATAATGGATGAAGGGGAATAATAATATGAATCGAACATTACTCCAGCATCCTTGTATTGACACCGTCATACGTAATCCACCACAGGAGCAGCAGTCATATCAAATTTCGAAAAAGATGTGCGACAACGCCGTTTTCAATCAATGGTCAATTCAAACAAACATATATCCACCCATGACGCAGAATTCGTCGATTTCGATTTCTGAAACAGGTACCACCCCACCAAGGCCGGGGGTTGCTTGAAAATATTTTTCCAAACGGCAAAAGTTGGGGAAATCACGTTCTGCAACTAGCGTGCGTGCTCGCGGTGGATAACCCTTTGAAGAAGAGCAAACTTAATAGCCAGTTCCAGTAAATTGGTTTTGAGCTTGGCACAAATCATCTCTACATCGTTATCCTGCCCAAGTTTTGGCCATGCTTGTAATTCCGCCGCCCTGGTCATTTTGTCAATGTTAATTCCCCTGTAGACCCGACGACATTTTTCCGGGGGTTTAACAGTCGCTAACGCGAATGTCAGCCTAATGACTCCATGATCTCTTCGACCAACAGGATGTCCGACCTCAAGGTTTTCTATTTCATTCGGGTTCCTAGTTACCACCAGGTCCAACACAGCTGGTGTCTGGCCAGATCTCCATCGGGTGTGTTGGTTTACGTGCTGAACCAGGGTCTTGGTGTGTAGGCGTTTGAGGAGAGATTCGCCAAACGACCCTCTCGGTGCATGCTCTTATATCCAGCCAACTTCGGATGCGTTAAAATCTCCCAAGAATAGGATCTTCTGTGCTCGGCATGCATGATCACTCAGTGATGACAACAGCTGGTCATCCTCGGCCTCCGTCGCCAAAGGACGTCTATAGACGCACGCGACCAACACTGTCACGTTCAGCAATGGCACGAAACAAACAACCACTTGCACGCTGGGTGTTATAAACGCCCTGCCAAACCGTCGTTCGTAATGGTGCGCCACTAGAAGCAAGGACCCTCCTCCAGTCCTTCCATCTTGTCGATCCGCTCGGTGTATACAATATCCGGGTGGACAGATGTTTTCCAATGCTCATCTCCGGCTTCAGCCACGATTCAGTAACCGCAGTGAAATCCGCATCTGTGGTGACCGCTCGGAGTTCTCCCCACTTGTTTTCAACGCTGCACGCGTTAGTGCAGACCACAAATAGTCTCCCCTCACCTATTCTCCCTGAGGTTAACTCGAGGTTGTGGGGGGAGGCAAGCTTGGAAGCTACGTCTGAGGGCCTACCCCATTTTTGGAGTAGTGGCAACCAACTGTTTTTGAGTAGACCGACCCTCTGCGGCAGTGCTCATCGCAACCTGCTCTGATTTGCATACCCATTCTGAATCTTCGTGTCCACTCTTTAAGTAACTAAAGGATAGACGCAATAATCTGCTAGCTTTGAAGGAGAGCTCCTGGGCATTACCTCCTTTTGGAGATTTTCTGGACCTGCGGCCTAGGTGAGGGTAAATCTTTAGTTGGCTGTCCCGCTGGAAAGGCCACATCCATCTTCCCCTTAGATAAGTTATCTGGGGTTACCACAATTCCCCCTTTGGTACAGTCTCCGATGGTCCCTGCGGACGACAGGAAACTGCCTTAATGCCGAGGGTTAGCAAAATCAGCCAACAAAGGTCTAAGTTTGCGGTTAATTGATTCAGTCTTCTGCCATTTCCCTAACCTCAGAACCCTCTTAATCTTCACATGTTCTGGGGTATTCACAATACGCAACAGTATGACTACATGGTATCTCATGGCGCGCTCCCGTTGTCGGCCTTCCCTCATTACCCGTTCAGGCATTCCATGGCTTACCACGTTCCGACCTCTACCGGTGGCTACCTCACTAGTCTTTTCCAAGCGGGCTATGGTTCTATCCGTGAAACATCTACTATCCTGTAGTGTCTCAAGTATCCCTGCCTGTTTATCTATCCTCTTCTGGAGAGTTGTCAAAGCATCTAGTAAACTGACCCGTTTGTCGCCTACCGATGTGGTGGTAGATGCTTTACGCCTTCTCCCCGGTGCTTTGGGATCTCTTTTTTTCGTTTCCGCTGCCTTAACATTTTCCGACCTATGGTGTTCCTGAAGCTTTTTCCTGCTTCATCAGCCCTAACATGACTATATCTCAGGACGCGTTCGACAAGCAGCGCATTTCCTCCTACCCAGCTTACAGCTTGTTCTTGAGCATGTTGACCACTGCTAGGCGAATCCAAATTCACGTTTCTTGGACCCAAGCTGCCCTCCGGGACCAGTGGCGTTGAGAGAGGATTGCCTAGACTCTTATGCCCCGGGATACGAGCGATACAAACAGGGCATGCCCATCTCAGAACCAAATGTTCCGCATATAGCATGTAAGCACGGTCTTCTAGTTTACTGCACTTCGGGTGAAACCAAGCGTTGTACGTGTCACAACAAACACCAGTTTCAACTACTTCCATGGAGCAGCTGTGGTTACCGCACGAAAACTTATTTAGCTGGGGCCTGGTGAAGCTATTATGATTAACTCTGCGAGATGATCTGGTGATCCTGGACATTACAGAACGTGGTAGCGAGAAGAGAAAAAGAAGAAAAAGAGAAAAACTAGAGTTTATAGAACCTAATAACTAGGACCCTTGTTATAAAAAGGCAAATTGAATAATAGACAACTAGGTTCAATAGCAGTGGACTAATCACTGGTTTGACTGGTTTCTTGCAGAGCTGGATGTACAAATCTTGTATAATATCCCCGCCTCGAGATATTCATGTGAGATTCAATAGTACGGAGTCCGTGGTTCCACAACAGATTCTATCTCGGTTTGGCTGTTGTCCATCCGCACCGATCATGTGAACTGCTAAAATGGTGAGAGAATGTGCGGTTTGTTGAGTGTTGAAGCAGCTAGCAGCAGTGAAGTGCCTAGGGGGTTGCCTCGTTTTGATGTATAACAGTGGAAAGGGAAAACTGTAAAATGAAGGTAGGGGAAAATGAGAAAAGACGAGAGAGTAAGGAAGTGACAACAGTGAACGTACATGAACTACGTGTGTCCGACTGTCAAAGGTGCTGCGTGCAATCGCTTGACCGTGAATACCTCTAGTATCCGTCGGTTTCAAAAATTTCCTAGCTATGAAAGTTTTTGAAACTTCGCGGCGTGTTTCAGTTCTTGAATTCTTAGAATGTTAATGCCTGGAAATTTCTTTGTTTCAATCTTCCGAAGATGTAAGCAAAGAATGTGCGGAAGTTCTCTAGCATAGGGATTAATGGAAAAGTAACGAAAACCTGCAGTCCACGTTATTTCAGAGAATTGTTGGTGGAATATGATGAAAATCGATATCATAGACGTGGGACCACACACTTGTAGCACACTGGAACACTCAGCCGTTCCCCGAGTGATCTTTGAGTGTTCCAGCTGGAACACTCACCAAAAACCATTGATAAACAGTTTATCTTACTCATTCTACTGATGTCGGCTTCAGGATATTCGCAGTCAATCAGGGAATCAATAGTAACGCTTTTTCGGCATAAGAAAATTTGATTTAAACTCACCAACACGCCCAATTTTCCAGCGCGCCAAGGCGACAGCACGTCCACCTTGGATTTCGCTGTGCACCTTGGTATGTGACATTTCCGCCTGCAAGTTGGTTCCGACAGTTGACATGGTTGACAAATTCTACATAGCAATTATGCTGAAGTTCCGAAATTTTCTGCGTGAGATTGTTGTATCTTTTTTATTAGCTGAGATATTCTGCTTCTAATGCGTGCGGGAGGTGAAATTTGCACAACTTCAACGGAACTTCCGACATTATTCCGAATACATTCATAAACGATTGTTTCGTTTTCTGAAACAACTGTAAGTTCTCAATCAGTTTGTCCAAATAATTTACCATGGTATCCTGCTTATTGGGCGAGATATCCCACTTCTAATGCGTGCCAATAACCTGTTCTTTCTTTAAAGACTTCAAGGCCTGGAATGAACAGTTAGCTCCTGCGGATATGAACGAAGAACTGGGTGTTCACTTTAATTTATTGGACCACTTGGTAACCGTCCGCGATCTGATTATTTTTCACTATCAAATTTGTTTAATCCTTATGGTTTTTTCAATCATTCGAGGATGTGTGGATTTTGTTGCTGGTTTGCTGAAGACAGACGGTAGAGTTAATCGTGGTTGAGTATATTGGGCACTCGAAAGGTAAGTGGAATTCCGTTAGACCGTATTATAGGGCTGCGTGTAATTTTTCTGCCGATCGCTCCCCGAGTGTTTCAAAAGTGTCTCCTGTGAACACTGAGGGATCAGTCAGGGAACGATCAGGGGACACTCAGAGTAAGCTCAGAGATAATTCAGGGAACGGTCGTGCTACAAGGGCATGCCTTTACTTGAAATCGAACGTAATTGAGCAGGAAAACCCGATTATACTTCCGACGAATGAACAGTTGCTGAAACATGAGGACTAAGCTTCTTATAAAACTGCAAACACAAGGTATGCCTATAAACTTATTTCAACGTGGGACAATGCACAAAAACTGGACAGGCTAGTGGTTTTTTCTTGGTCACCTTTGCCATGGTTTGCCATTCGTTGCTACCACTGTTGTAGACTTTCCACGGAATCATGACGTACGTTGGAATCGAGAAAAGCTGATCTGCTGAACGCACGACATTGAAGAGCGCTTCCCGATTGAAAGCTTACAACCGCTCCGCGCACTTGTCCCACCCTACAAGTTATGCCAAACTATACTCCCATGCTGAGGCACATAGGTGGACTAGTAAAGTCGCTGAGGACGAAGACGTGAGGATGTCAACGTGAATCATGTATTCGATGACCGTTGAAAAGTGTATATAGTACCTCTGCCTTTCTTCGTTACAGAAGGTAGCCTTTGGTTTCCACGTATTATGGGTGTCCTCCAGGATGAGTGAAGCCGTGTGTCAGGTGAAGTCTTCATCATCATGTCGCTCATTGCATCTGATATTTGCAAGAAAACTGCGTACCCATATACCGCGGAACTTACTTTCTTCATGTTGAGTCGCGCTTTCTTCGGCCCGTGCGCTAGCCGTTCACTATCCCCAGACCAGTATAAGTCGGCATCCGGCGACGGATCTCGTAAGTGATGCTTGGTGAGCCCTGCGGTCGGCGCGTACGGCCGCTGTGCATCGATCACAACACCATCCGTATGCCAGATGTCAGGTATCACTTCCTTTCAGAAGAAATGCATCCCACAGGGCCCGCTTCTCTTTCATTAAACGCTTGGTCGACTATTTGAGCCAGGACGACTTACAGCAGGAGCGTGGAGTATAAGGTGAGACCAAACTAGTTATCGCGGTGTTAGGGTCTAACACAATACCCTCTAGATATTCGTCTACCGTGCCACATTCTTAAGGTGGTGGCCAGTTAGCTTGGAATAAATGCTCTCGCAACTTTCGAAAGTCGGCCCGTCTGAAATTATGTCGAGCCGACAGTACAGGGCGGGTGATCGTGACGTCACATATTAGGCGAAAACTGATTGTGGCGTGGTCGCTTGCACCTAATGACGCACCAACTTCGACCATATCCACCATGTGGGGTTTAGTAGTTAACAGCACGTTCAGTTGGGATTGCTTGTAACATTCTCCCCATCTTGTAAGTCGATTGACACGCTCGATAATTCCTACTTCCAGCGTGAGATTGTAGAATTCTTTGGCCGCAGTACCAGATGTTAGCCCATTGAAGAGAGCTGTTTGCGGAGATGGAAGTCGCCTAGAACGATTGTGCGATGTCTGAGGATTGCGGTGGACCGTCTAATGGCACTGTGCATTTTTTCATCCCATCCTGGGGCTGCGGACGGGGCACGATAAGTGACGCTGTCCATGACTTTTGATGTATGAGGTGTCCTAATATTAATCCACAGGGACTATTTAGTTGGAAGCAGGGTTGGGTCTCTGTTTAAGGCTGTGCATAATTCAGCAAAAACGTAGACAGTTACGTTCCCACCTTTGGTGGCTTGCCGATCCTTCCGAAAGGTAGTATAACCAGGACGTTCTCTCTGATGATTGGGTATGTCCGGCTTTAACCAGGTCTCCGTCACACCTATCTTGAGCTACTTTAAGACGACAAACTTTCTCATTTCCTGCACTTTGTATTTTTGAAGAAAAAACATTAGTAGAAGTGCATCAAGAGCCACATGCGTGTACCTGCGCACTCTCTGGTATGGGTATGTTCTCCGAGCTCGGCATTTAGGTTACAGACGTTTAATCGCCAAACGAGGTGACATCATCAGTGGGTAAGTGTTTCAGCGTAAAGCTTTTGAGCGTGGAGTTTGGTGAGGTTCGATGGATACCTGCTCTAATATAGCAGAATGAGTTGACTCTCTAACGTGAACTCTGGTTGTTCGCTTTCTGTTGCTCCTGATATGACCCACCATTGTTGATTCTTGTTGCACTCGAACTCCGACCCGATGTCCGATTGGTCATTTTCTGTGATCCTTGAATCTTCGATCTTGAGTCCGACTGGCCGGTGCTTGTTGTTGTCGGACTTTGACCTCGAATCTGATCGGTTGGTCCTTGTAAATTGGTAGAGGAAGTCAGTTCTTTGTTTCGGAATGTCATTCGACTGGTTATTCGTTAGCCGGTTTCCATTTTGGTCCGAGCGGTTCAAGTTGATTCGTTCGAGTTCACCGGCATTTGGGCTTGACGGTGCCCACATCTCTACAAATGCTCGGTTCACATTGGTTCGTAGATTTTGTCTGGCTCGATTTGTTTGTTTATTGACCCGGCGGATGAATGTCAAGCATCAAGAAATTTTCTTGCATGCCTGGTGTTTGCTTGAGTGATGTCTTCTGCGGTTTTCACTTTGAAAGTGTGTCCAGTTTCATCCTCGTGGACGGAGATCAGATAAAGTCGATCGTGCCTCTTGATGGCTAAATCGTGTCCATATATTTGTGTTGATAATTTCCATCCGGTTTGGCTGACGTAGTGTTGTCCACAGCCATTGCATTGGGTTTTGTAAATGACGTTTATTCTATCGACGGGTTTGAGTTTTTTCTCTGGTTGTGATAGTATTATTTGTAACGTTGCCGTTGGCTTGTGTGCCAGCGTAATACCAGGTGGTCTTAGAAGTCTTGCTTTCATTGCCGATACAGTCTTGACGTATGGTAGCACAAACCCTTTTTTTGTTCACAGACATGTCAAATAGCACGAAGTTGAACAGTCAGCACGCTGTAGAGAAAAAGTCTGTTTATATTTCATTACCTCTTAAGGGCAATAATGCTTCAGATGATATAAGCAACAAACTTAGCACAGCCCTGAGGAGGACGTATTTTGCAGCAAAAATGCGCGTTCATTTTAATTCCACACCGAATTTACGCCCTAAGTTGAAAGATACATTGTCTGTTCATGCTGTCTCTCAGTGTGTATATCATTTCGTTTATTCCTGCGGACCGAGCTATTTAGTCCGCACGACAAGGCGATTGTCTGAACGCATTCAGGAGCATCATCCGGTGTGGCTAACTCGGGGCTTGGTGAAATTTTTCTCGTCTTCTATCTCTGCGCACCTAACGGAATCCAACCACTCAATCCTTCCGAATGAATCATTCCGTCCTATCTATCGCACCCATGGATTACAACTAAAACGGGTCAAAGAGCGCCTGTTTGCAGTCGCAGAAGCAATTGCCACCGGCTTTCTCTCCCCCCACTATGTATTCAAAAACGTCTCTTCAAAACACTGAATCTTCCATGGCCAGATGTCCACGTTTGGACAGAACGGATTACGTAATCATGACCGCTAACGCAACAGCCATCAGTATTTGGTTGGATCGACGTAGAGTTTCCGAAACTGTTGACAATCCGTTCCATTCATTACCGTATATTTTCTCGCATGATTAGCCCATATAAATGTGTTGTACTAAGCCTGATAATGAATCACCGAAAACAAGCTTGTTCACTACACGTTCTTTTAATGTCTAAACCGGGTATTTTCCTGCAGCAAAAATCAACCAATGGTGGGTCATATCAGGAGCAACAGAAAGCGAACAACCAGAATTCACGTTAGAGAGTCAACTCACTCTGCTATATTAGAGCAGGTATCCATCGAACCTCGCCAAACTCCACGCTCAAAAGCTTTACGCTGAAACACTTACCCACTGATGATGTCACCTCGTTTGGCGATTAAACGTCTGTAACCTAAATGCCGAGCTCGGCAAGCATATCAATATCAAAGCGATCAACCCGAGCTACGAACAGCATCACCACTTTTCACAATGATAAACAACTGCGTGCCCTCGTCTCCGATGCAGTCCATTTTCAGATATGCAATGAGTACTACCTGAGCTAGGCCGATCTTTTTGAGGCCGGCCATACCAGTTTATTGGCTGTGCAGTAGGTGGTGGACTGATGATGACCTCCGGTATCTTGGTCATCTCTACCACACTTGCCAACATGAGAGATATAGCAGTAAAAGACGTTCAACACTCAGACCTTGGTTTATCTGCATGGAGCCGGATCTCAGATAGGAAGCTACTTTTTAGCGTGTATCACCTCTGAGACACAGTGGACATCATTTTTTGTGAAGAGGGTGATTCGCAACAGTCTAGAGGCTCAAATGGAGCTTGCGTGTACTGGGCGCGGAAGGCATTGGATAGACCATGCTCTACATTTGCCTACTTCAAGGTTTGGTTTGGCTCGGATAAACTCCTACTGGCCAATGTCGTGCCAGCGCGCGTGCAGTTCTTCCGCATCCTACGGCTCCCCTACGCCATGTACAACTAAACTGCACGTTCGATCATGCTGGGAACTCTGAGGGTTGCGATATGTCGTTCGCAGAGTCTCTCTGATCACCACAGGGAAGTCAGATTTCGCTTTTGGGCAAGAATCATTGAGGTTGGGCGAGGAAGATGCGGTTAAGAGAACCTTCTGGACATCTTCTACCTGGCCGAGCGTGACACGGATTGGCCGAGGGCGACCCCCTTGGTAGGACTTAGGAGGCCTGCATAGTGTTGGTTTCTCTTCTACGCCTAGCTGAGGTGGATCACGAAGGGCTGTCTTCTGCGACTGATCATCAGCTTCTTTCTGGTTGAGCAACATGCTTTCGCTTCCTGCAGCGTTAAAGATAATGATATTGTGTCCAGCGAACTCGGGGCAATGACTACGCCCAAACGTATTTGCGCTTCGCGTTCTAAGCTGGGGAACCGCTGTGTGATTACGGCTTTCGGCTAAAGGCTTTGAACTTTCCTGATTCGTGCCGCCGGACGTCTTGGACGCACCAGCTTGCTGAAACACAGTGACGATTCGTTTGCCACACTTCCGCTTAGTGCGGCCTGTCGAAGCTTGTTTACTAGCTACTACAGTAGACAGTGGGCCTTGGTTTTGTATGGCCGAGCTGAGGTTGCCTGACGTTGGCATATCGGGACGACATATTGTAGATATTAAGGAACTGACCAATTCGCTTGTTCTCTCTGTATCCTGAGTGATGCTGTCCTTAAGGATATTCAGTCGGCATGTCACACAATGGTATCTGAGGGCCGGAGTGGGTGAGTCTCGAAGCTTTAAGTACAAGTTGGTGGGGAACTCGAGGTCGCACTTGCAACGAACTAAGTAGTTACAAAATTCACAGGCCATGGCTTTGTTGCGAAGCCCCACTACTACCCTCGGACACGGTCCACAAACGTCAGCAGTCGGACTAATGGCACGTTCTACACTAGCTGACTAACTAATCTGTAGGGCAGAGTTTAGGAAAATAACAGGATAAACAATAAGACAAATAAAACTTGCCGAACATGCTGTCCGTTGAGTATTAATGGTGGTCAAAGGTGGTTCAATGGTTCGCTGGGTTCAATGGGTTATAACCTGAAGTAGGGTGCTGGAGAAGTCGAGGATTCCTCATCACGATGTGTACAGTCTCAAAGTCTTCAGCAATAGGCTGAGGTCATGAAAAGAGGTGCAGCAGCTGAACTAATGCTAGAGATGTTGGTCAAGGCGAGCCTTGAAAGTTGTGACGGAGCCAACAGTAACAGCATGATCTGGTAAAGCTTTCCAAGCCTTACAAACGCGCAATGAGAAAAAGTTATGTCTGCATTCTAGTCTGCTATGTTGGGCCTCTGGTTTTAGGGGTGACTCCTCGATGCCACGCTACTGCCCTTGTTGGGTTTCAGGCGGTGAGAATTATCGGGGGTTTTCGTAATCAAAAAGGTTTATACTAAGTCACCTCTAAGCCGAAGTTGCTCCAATGGGCAAATGTTCAAAGACTTCAGCATTTCCCCATACGGTGTAGCTTTCAGACCCCAGACTGCTTTAGTGGCTCGACGTTGTACGGTTTCCAGGGGCAACTTGTCCTGTTGAGATGCGATGGCTAGATTACAGTTCCATTCTCCAGCTGCGGCCGAACGAAACTGTTATAAAGAAGCTGAAAATAACAAGGGTTGAACTGGCCAAAGTGACGTTTCACTAACGACAGGAGGTTGTCAGCCCTTTTTACATGTGCTTCAGTATTCGCAGAGCTCGTAAGAGTGTACGAAACAGTGAATCTCAGATCCTTCTTAATAAGAGCAGTCCAAAGCAGATATCCGTCGAGTCAATAAGTGGTTTTCAGGGAGCTGCGAATGAGCATAATTTTACACTTACCAACATTAGAGTCGAGTCGGTTCGCTCGAGACCAACTGAATAGAATGCCGAGGTCCCTCTTTGAGATGACGGGATCATCGGTGGTGTTGACAATTCGCCAAAGTTTGACGTCATTCGCAAACAATAATAACGGAGACGTGATTGAGAGTGGAAGATCGTTGAGAAATATCGAAAATAGCAGAGGAACTCGAATTAAACTTCGGGGTTCTCCGGTGAGGCTAGGCGTGCATGCAGTGAAAACACCAGTAACGCGCACCCTGTACAGACGGTTAGCATGATACGACTCGAACCACTAGAAAAGATTGTCTCAGATCTTATAAACGGAAGGCTTGTTGATCAAGACAGCATGCTTCCCGCGGTCGAATGCCTTGTCGAAGTCGAGATATAGGACGTTTGTTCAATTTTCCTGGTCAACTGCTTTCGTCCACTGGTCGATGGGTATCAGCAGATTTGTGATACACGAACGGCCCTTGCGAAGCCCGTGTTGGGCATTGGAAGAAACTCACGAGAAGTGAGGCACCCATGAGGCTAGTCGTACACAAAAGCCCGTAATATTTTTGAGACGCTTGACAACAACGCAATTGGTCTGTAGTCACGGGGACAATTTCGCCTGCCACCCTTGAAAATGTTGGTGATGCTCGCGAGTTTCCAGCTGCCGGGTACCGTTCCTTGGGCGGCGGATTTCGCAAACCGTAAGCTAAGCGGATCACCAAGCTGTTCCGCCACTTCCCACAATACCCTGAAAGGTATACTGCCGAGGGCAGGAGAGCTGTCCTTGAGGCAGCTGAATTAAGCCTACATCACCGTGGTGAAAGCATCCACAGTGTAAGTGCCGTCGATTTCATGGCCAAGACGAACCTGAGGAACTTATGGTGATTGCACAAAAACACTGCTGTAAAACTCAGCAAGGACATCAGCGACCTCCGTACCACAGTTAGTAAGGTTTGGTGGGCCTAAGAGTTTTGGAACTCCGGTTTTCGTCTCGAGAATTGATGCCACAAATCGGGAGGCGGTGTTCGGATCAGCGATAAAGCATTCTGTAGAACGTTACTGCTTGTCCACTGCAAGATCATCTGAAAGCAGACGTGAATAGTTTGGTTGTGAAGTGCTCAAAGAGGGCATACAAAGCAGTAAGTAAACTGTACTGCCGGTTAAGCTGTCCGGGTGACAACATTGGAGGGCCCTAATGAATATTGGGCAAATGTCTCAATGGCTATGAGCCGCTTCCGAAAATGTCTACTCCAAAAGAACACTGAAGACACGACATGATTGTCTGTTTACTGAGTTAGCGTAACCTGTTAACAAAAGCTCACTGACCCTCGGAATCCGAATACGAAGCAGACTGCCGTGAACTGAAACGTACCTCACGGGGAATCGGTATTACGACTTCGAAACCAACTGTTTTCAGCCAGGCAAAGTATTTTTTGTCGAGTAATTGCCGTTTTTCTTGACCTCTCGTTGTACTGATTTTCGATAACGTGTCGGTGGAGCCATGTGTGGAAAAGATGGCTCACGAAGTCACGACATGTTGCGGCGACCTGAGAGATGAGTAGAGCATCTGGATGGGCAGTTCAGTTAGCGCGAACAGGCCCGTTCGGCTGTGGATGGTGGAGGTTGCAATTAGTTACGACATTCTGGACGATCCGCCGCCGGAAAAGTGGCTTCGATGTATAGACTATTGGAACAACAAAACCTCGGGTATAGGCACTCTTTCTGTAGCCCCTGTTGTACTCCTAATCGGGTGCAATCAACATCAAGCTTTATAGACCATTGCAACCGTAGAAATAACACGTGACCCAAGGGGAGTACATGTTGTGTTGTCATTTTACAAGTGGTGGCCTCACCCTTACGTGCGTGGACGAATGAGCAGTTGGTCATTGAGGGCACGACCATTCAGAACGCAGCTTGAGTCTTATCACGAATGGCGGGATCACAGGCAGCCTTGACGCGCATACATCACCACCTTCGTCTTGGCCGGAAAGTCGATCGAAACTGTGGCATGTGGTCCGTGTCATGTGATGGGCTTTTCAACGTTGTTGTGTCGACATGTTAAGGATCACACAGCGTGGACGTGGTGGTTTGTGTGCGTTCGCTCGCGTCAGTGATACGTAGAGTTGCCTGACATTAAACTTGTGACCGGTTATAAGCTCGTGCGTTTCTGGTGAATAGTTCCCAGCTATTCCACTCGATCTTGACAGTACCGTCTGACCTCCACTCACTTGTTGCCCCTTTAAGCGAATGAATGTCCCCGGCCATACTGCAGATGCAAGGTTTCCGTAAGTCAACCAGTAGGAACGACGGCGTGTTCAACAATGAAAAAGTTCATCGGTTGCAAGGTACTCGGACCCCAGCGTTAATCTCCTGTAACAAGTGCTGTCCTCTGATTAGAATTCGGGAAAATCTGAGCGTTAGTCACTATGATCAGTGAGTCATCGGCCGTTGGAAATATGAATTTAGCCGATGAAATCTGACTACTCGCCGCCTCCCAGTCATAGTAAATTCTTATCCTATGGCCCTCTCTTTGCACGGTGCCTGAGGTGAATCCATTCGGAACCATCGATTCGTTCCTCCAAGTTGTTGGAAACCACTTCCTCTACAAAATTTGCTGATTCTTCTTCATCCGGACAAATCGGGAGCGGTTGTTATCGGGGAGGCGGAATCGAAGTAATTCACAATAACTGTTCCAAGCCGGTTTGCACAAACAGCCACCGTTCGACTGTCCTGTGAATTGGATTTGGGCTCCAGTAACCCGTGCTTTCGTGTCAAAACGCAAGCATAATTATTATCTGAGTGAGTGTGTTCTGTCAGCAACAATGGCGAGTCATCATCAGGAGTATGTTAACTTGCTTTTACTGTCTGACGGGATCTGCAGCATGGAGGAAATGTCCTTGCTAACTGTAGCTTTTGCAATCAGTTTTGTTAGCCGAGCATGTCTGACAGTCCGATTCTACGTCGGCCACCGCCACAGCTGTAACACATTGGGGAAGTTGTGGACGATGTGGGAGAGGAAGACTCTATCTTGCCGATGTCAAGATTGTCCGTTTCTTCACTCAACACCCTAGGGTGTTCAACTGCTGGCGATCTAACCTTTGCAAGGCCAAAGCCTGATCCCTAGACATATGTGCTGTATCCACAGTAAACAGTGTCTCACGGGCACGATTATCTTTTGGTTCGGTGATGGGTTGCTGAGTGGGCATAACCCGTTCGAGCTTATTCTTTGGGATATTCGAATTGCCGGACTGCTAGCGTAGTATGGGGTGTTGGGAAGGATGGTTTTCCAAACTGGTCACATTCCTTTATTTCAAATAGGGAACGGAGGAGGTGCTTCTTGAGGAATTCTTATGGACAGTCGTTCTTATTTTCAAAGAATTTGGGGGCAGCGAGGCGACTCCTTTTTGTTTCCCCGAAACTGTTGCCTAGGTATCTAAAAACGGACTAATTTTAGGAGCTTTAACAGACCGGAAATTATGACGGTTACATCTCAAGTTTCCTCCTTAGGAAGTGTTGGTGGAAAATTGAAGCGATCAGCCGTGCTCGGAATCTCTGTTCTATTAGTATGCTTCTCCAGAATTGCTGTCATGAACAAATCAGGCTTTTCGTATTGCATTACCATGGCGTGGTGTACTCTTTGCCCACGACTTTCTCCAAACTTCACAGAAAAGCTAAAATTACACTCAGTCGCCAGAAACCTTCGTTCTCCATATGCAATCTGCTCGCAGCCAAAAATGAACCTCCCACAGTGCTTGGGAGAATTAACATCCAATTACAAACCAATTACAACTAAACCGTAGCGCCACTGGACATGCGGCGACAAGTTCACTAGATCAGAAGTCAAGATACTTTCAAGAGGCCGTATCATGAAATCATCGCTTTCCCCTGGCATCTATAAACAGGTGATGGTAGTTCGGTTATTATTTGTCGCTAATATCAATTACTACTTATCGATGCGTAAAACTCCCCTGCTGTCTAAAAGGGATTAACGAGACGACCAGGAAAATCTCCAAGTACTCCATCTCCAGCGTCCTGGACTCGCAAAGCGCCTACCATCATACACCGCCTAAGGAAGAGAAAGCATACACTGCCTTCAGCTGATCAAGCCAGAACAAAAGGGACTACTGCTGACTCTAGGTTTACCATTACCACGAAGCACAAAGTCACAATACCGCACTGTAGGCTTGCTCGCCTGTGAATTTATCACGGTTCCAGCAAATTAAATCCATTGGCGAAAGATCTTGCTCACTTTCAGGCACACGATGTGGCAATATCATTGAGTAACCAAACATCGGCTTAGAAGAAATAACGGCTGTCAATGTTGACCACCGATCCTGATGGAACCAGGTGCTCCAGACGTCATTGTCGCTGATACTCCAACGCAAGGTGGCAGACCGGTAGCGTTTCACTCAGGAGCACTGTCACCTAGCAAACGGAGTTATTCTTCCACTAAGATGAAAACCTGAGTTTTAACGAGGGCTATCAAAATGTGAACACGTCATTTGCTGGGGTCCATTTCTGACCGAGTACTGACCGTAAATCTGTCATTTTGTTAAACGAGACCCAGCAACATGGGGAGATTAAGAATGACAGAACCCAGCTATGGAGTCTTCAACTCTCATGCCATAGCGTTGATGTCACGCGTCGCCAGGGAAAAGAAAACCGAATCGCCGACACACTATTTCACATGCATGTTGCGTCATCGAATCTGGTCTCTGGAAGAGTTACAGGGATCAGAACTATCCACATGTTGTTTGTGTATTGTATTTCATGATTTCGAGATACCTATCGTGTTCAGCTTAGGAGTTGAAATCCGACATTTTGCTTCGTTCGATGTGCGTGAATTTAAAGCCCAGGTTCTACACTCCGTCAAACTGTACCCTAGCTCAAGCGACCATGCCCTTCGAAAGAATGAGTGTCGAGCTCGCGAGTCCTCTGCCATCCATCACTGACAGCATGCACTTAATAACGATTATTGATAAACAGTCAAGATGCCCGTTTGTGTTCCTTCGTTTAGATATGACGGCATCCGCCGTCACCAACTTTTGTTCTCAACTGCTTTTGATGGTTTGTATTGTCTCCTACATACACCCAGGCCAAGGCTACGGTTTCACGCTTGAGTAACCTAAGAAATTTCAACTTAATCCAGCTATCACCACCAGCTAAACCACGGCTCACGAACCTCAAACAAACTGTCACGTTGAGAAACTGGGCGTGGCACTTTATCAAGCGATACTGCTGGCAGCAACATCAGGAGGTGTGCCTGTGGTCATTTGGCATCTGTACTGCCGAATGCCTTCCATTCCCTAAGGTCTGTCATGCATACAGCGCCGAACATAGCCTCACAGGGATGGCTACTTTCCTACAACCAGAAATCAACTTCAAGCGTCTCTCTACTAAGCCGGTTAACCGTTCCGGAACAGATCCTGATGCGGGGTCATTCAGGATCTTCAAAATATGACGCCGTGATCAGTGAGTTTGAGCTTCCCCGGTGTAACTCATCGTATTCTTACGTTCGACTTCGCAACGGAACAGATAAAGTGGTGATCACCGATTATCTAGCCCAGAAATGGCCGTCTTTGCGTTCAGTCTTTGAAGATATCTGGTTTTTGCCACGTCAATGCTCAGGCCAGTTTGAGCCCCATATGAAAACCCAGTTACAGACAGACGCGGCTCAACGAGGGGTTATAACCGCGGAACCTCAACCTCAGCCTCTGGTCAGATGTATCGGCAGGCCAGATGCCGAAAGACAACGGCAAATCTGTCCATACAACCCAGGAAATTATGAGGCCTGGTGTCATTCTAACGTCGACCTCCAAAAGCAGTTTCCCAAAATCTGTCTTTAACTAGCACCTCCACTCTTGTTTCCTCCTAAAACATTTTGCGTGCATCTACTTCAGACGCCATCGACGTGTGTCTTCGTATCTGTTTCCAAACCATTCCCCGTGCGGCCTTCCACAACGGTACCAAAGTAACCGAGAAGACTGCAGTAGGCTACTATTGGTACGCAACATCAGCTGGCAGTTTTATCACGTTTTCCTCTTCTATTTTCAACTTCCACACCGTTGTCATTAAACTGGTGGAGCCTAGTTCTTGGGTAACAACGTTCCTTTATCTAATCTCGACTCACAGCTCGCTCGTCCATTACACAACTGTCAGATGACGTTCACGACTCATGTCGTCAGTCCTCAGAGCAACTCCTCGCGACATCGGACCGATTTTTTTCATCAGTACTTTCCATACAAACAGAAAATCTCCCAGCGTACCTTTCCAACATTGAGGAAATAATAAAACTGGCAAGTCTCTTCTCACACCTCTTCCCTTTCGTCCCAGTCACTCTTCGCGAGAGTTCTCTGAACCTCCTCTAGCAGTTGCATCATCTTCCTGGTGTAAGCATAGGTTGTTGCCCACCCGCCCCTCAAGGTCGGTCTAACACGTGGGATAAACGGAGCTGTTAGGGTTTGGGTAGTAGGCCCAATAAGAAAACCCTTTGATCGCCCCAGCAAAACTTCGTGTCGATAGTCAGGTACCTCGTCTTCGGCAACGCACAAACGATAATGCCCATGTCGCGTTCACTTTCTGCTTGTCTCAAAGAATTTACATCTAAGCGGTAGTCTTCGACTTTATTCGCGCCTGCAGTGTGCACGTAAGCAAACTTTTGGAGTTCAAAAGATATCAGAAGCGGGTTCCAACGAGCGATGCAGATCGGTCTGTAAAGCGGCTTATCTTTCTCGCGATTTTATGACGGACCAGACTGAGGCCGTCAGCTTATAATAAACAAGGCAAGTGAATGAGTTGGAGGAGAACATTGATGGAAATCAAGAAGAACATTAAGTCTAGAATTCAGCCCTGAGAAACACCGCTAAACATCTCTTGTCAACAGTATTAGGTCCCCTTTACCTTCACTAAGTAGGTACACTTTCGGGGAAAGCCCTCTGTCTATCAGGCGGTTGGACTGATGGTGCTGAACCTAACGCTGCAGTCCTAACAGTGGGTTGATCAGGCAGGGACTGAAGAGGACAAAATCATACCGCCTGAGATGCAGTCACTGGGTTGCCCGCCGACACGTTCTGAACCTTGTGTTAACAGACGCTTCATGGTTTTCACGACAAAACCAGGACACACTTCTCGATGGCTGACCGGAAGGTTACGACCGTCAGTCTTGCGTGTAGGACAGATGTGTGCCTTCTGCAAACTTGATGTAATTTGACCTCGCTGCTAAGGAGTCGACTTAGTGCAGCTGTAAGTATGTTAGCAAGTTCTCTCGGTGCTACTGGATGCGATCCGTAGGAATCGGCGACCTCTGGAGGTTGAGGTTGAGGTTTATCAGCTCTTCCTCTCTGATCACCTCTGCATTGAGCTCCGAATCCCCAGGAGAAAGTGGAGAAAACAGGTTTCTGGGTGGGGTACAAGGCAGCATACTGAACCGTCATGACCTTCGTGGACGCTTTTGCCGTTCTCACTTCCCCGATTTGTTCGACAAATGTACCGATGTTTGTAACTGCGGTCTTCCGTCTTAATAAGCAGGCATTCAACCTTTTGGGAGCTGTCACTGATTGTGTTGCGTGGTGATCCCCGTACACTCCGTGATTTTCATTGGTAACCTGCTAACAATGATTGTGACTGTTTTTGTGGCGTTCGTATGTACAACCAGCCACCAAAAAGAGCCCCGTATTTTGACTCTGCGTCTGAGACAGGCTCTCATGTTTCGGTCGACTCACGACAGCCTTAGGCAGAAAGACTGGAGCAGCCGAATGAAGGTCTCGGTGGTTGCCTTCACATACATTTTTATTGGCGGCCACTGACTGTTTGTGCCTAGATCACCTTCATCGGTTTAGTCAGTTAAGCTTGCTTTTTCTCGAATCTCAGCTAAGGGCGACTGTCGAACATTCCGACCCACCCTCAACTCCAATTTTCTAACACTGGGTCATCTTTCATGAAATGTGAGGACTGCACGACTACCATTTTACAATAGATGAAAGGTGATCCAGACGGTCGATGTTGAAGAGGAAGCAAGATTTAGCACGTATTTCTGGTGTGCAGACGTGCTGGTAGAATGTAGGCCAAATAATACATTTAACAATCCTGTAATTTTCACTAACGTGCCCTGTGTGTTTCTTCTTCTCCGCATTTGATTTGTTTTCTTGTTAGGTGCTGCATGCGTGACCAGATGATCTGACTATGTTGTTTCCTTATCACCTGACGTTAAGTATTCGTAGATTATCTTCCTCCGATTAATTGCCTGGAAAGTATACTTATTTTCATTTATGATTATACCTACTTGATATCAACCACTGCAGCATCACTACGCGTTGACTGAGGCAGTCTCTTGATTTTGGCAGACATCGGGTGGATGCATCTTAATGGAACATTCCCCGTATCAGCTTGTAAACCCAGCACACGCCAACCTCTTCTGCGTAAACATTCGTAAACTGCACATAGGAGTTAGGTTGGCATTCATTATACAGCTAACGGTAGTCAGGTATAACGAGAGAGTGGCCATTAGCGGAATAACGTTGAAGTGTCTCCGGTAAGAAGGGCGACTGCGACCTCGGAAGTCTGCAGAGTGCCTACGGCCTCGTGACCTTTGCTGAATCTTTATGCTGCACCATAGGCTTTTGTAGCTGCCGGTCGGTTCCGCAGTTTTTGAGATAACTGTGGCTAGAATCTTCCGTCTTATGCGCATAGGCAGTCTTCTCTACACCAGGCGCACAACCGATAAGATCGGAAGAAAACGTACCAAAGAATACTCACTTCATCGTCCGAGATCATGCCATCAAGCTACGGTTCTGTGAATACTACAAATATCAGAAGATACCGGCCAACCGAGAATATCAATTCATTTACTTTGCTCAGCACTCCTCAAACGCTGACTTACACTATCAATCTGGGCAGCCGGTTTACGGTAGCGCCACAGTGGTTGCCGACCCAAGAAGCAATGATTAGTGGCGCCCAATCTACTCCAGGCCTCCGAGAGACTATCCCAGAATCCTGACTAAACTTGCCTTTGTCGCCACTGTGAAAACTTCATATAGATCCCCTGGTAACCTCCCAAGGTCCTTTCCTTTCTCCGGAGAAAGACTACTTACAGTGGAATAATTCTGCCACGCTATCTGGGGCGTGGGTTGAAATACTGTTGTGGTCATTTTGCAGACCCAAATACTACCTTCAGCCTTCGAAGGCTGGATTCTTGAATCTCAGGGTATCGGCCAATCTAGGCAAAACCTTGACGATTACGTCTGCTACGTTTCTTTTCATTTTTATCAGACACGCCTTTCAAAACCAACCGTAGTTTGGCAAGTGCGCGAAGTGGCCAGTAATGTGGTTAATCGCTGCTTGACCCAGGTACCACAGCTCTATCCTGGCGGGTACTTGACTTGTGTGCTGAAGCTCTCGGTGGCATTTTGACTGTCGCTGGTTCAGCGTAGCTGTCGCGGACAGAACAGAGCAGCAGACTAGCAACGGAATTCGGAATTGCTTTGTGGTTCTGCTGTTCGTTCACAAGTAGTATGTTTCTGGCTTATTGTAAGCTAGCCATCTTTTCTGGAAGCTTATTGCACAATGTTTCAACCTTCATTGCACCAGTAGCAACCTGTATAAATGACTGATTAGTGTCACAAGCGGTAGAAGTTTATGTACCTAGCTTTATCTTCACGGGATTATTCCGTGAGGCAACACTTAGGAACATCAGTTTTGAACTGCTACTGAGACAGCTGTATAGTTTTGTAGTTATTGAGACGCATGCGCGTGTCATCATTGTCACGCCTTGATGGTCGAGTGCGTTTTCCGACGTGTTTTTCGCAGCTGAGGCAGGGTGAGTGCTTGCTTGAGTGACTGCGATAGTTTTTCGGACAATTTGAGCGAAACCTACTGCCAACCAACGTAACATGACGCTAGCTGGCTCGGTTTCCAGAAATTATTTGTCACTTAAAAGCTTTGAAGACCCGTCACGCAGTGCAAAAGACGGACCGAATGTTCCGGCTCTGCTTTAGTTTGGTTTAATTCAGTTCAGTCTGCAGGACCTGCGGTGACAGATGGTGATATTCAGTTCACTGCAGTTGTGGATTTCAACAGTCTCATCGTGCTGCAACAAACAGGGAGGATATGACCTTCACCTCGGCTTGATTAAGAGAATTCCACAAACGAAGTGGTTTTCAATAACAAAGCAGTTAGCAAACGAGGCAAGCTCGCTGAATGTACACAGGTTCAACGCCGTGGCCAAAATCAGCGTCAACCTTGTTCAGCCACGCAAATGTCGGAGCGTGGCTTGCCTCCAGAAAGAACGTTAAATGCAAGGGGAATTGCGATTTAGAAAGCAAAACAAAAACAAGAAGAGACGAAGTTAGAAAAAATCTGGTCATTGGTGCGAAATTAGAAGCACGCTAACGTACACATATGACAATACGACGGAAAAACCAAACCGGACGCCCTGCTGTGGCAGAAGCACCACCTATCAATTCGACGTTTGAAGCCTATCACTACAGCCGTCGCCGTTGTCCCGGGTGTTAGGTTATGTCGGGAATTTACTGCCTAACATTAGAAGTATTATACACGAGTAGTTGTTCTGGCTAGCTCCCCAGCAAGCTTTATTTTGGGTACTTGAGGCGAAAAATTTCTTCTGAAGGCAAACAACCGCTTCCCCACCTTCTTTAACATACTGAATACTCCACTTAACTCACCCATTCTGGGCCTTGTTTCAGGTGATTAAGCAGCAATTTCATTTAACTTGCCAACACTTTGAGAATCTAAGCTATACCACCTCCAACGTCTGCACATCCTTTGCAAGAGGGGAACCCTACGCACGTATGCAATACTCGGGGTGTAGCCAGGCGTAGCCTTTGCACAAATGAACCAGAACTTCCGGTACTCCTGAGGTAGTCATCCTTTTTCGAAGACGCAACGACTGTTTTGCTGTTCCAACGATTGCCAGGCAATAGGTTGGGGTCTTTGGTGTATACCAACACGATTTCAACCACTCTTTGGATAGCAATAAGATTTCCAACTCTTCCGCCGCGCGATGGCAGTTTCAGACGATGATCAACGCTCACCACTAATTAGTGTCAGGTCCCATTGGGCGGTTCACTAAAACTCTTCATTCAAGTCTTGCTGTGATGTGGTCTCAGCGAATCAACCTATAGATCGCACATCGCCCGAGAACACACATCACACACAGTTGAGTTTGTGAGCTGAATTAATCACGGACACTAGAAAAAGTTGCAAGATCATAAGTGACACTTGGGAACTCCCCTAGTGACGAATGGCAAATACGGCCTATCCCGTCCACCTGTACCCAAAAGCCCCCACTACACCAGGGGTTAGGTCACAGGTTACTGGTTTCTCAAGTGCCGAGCAATGTTTCATTCGCTTCCCTGAAATACGGGTAAAGTACTTCAGCTTGTTCACCTTGGTCCGCCTATCGTGCGTGAGTGCTGGTCGTGGACCTCGAGTTCCTGAGCTGTCGTGTTCGGAAAAACTATTTTATACAAAAAAATCGTTTTCTTAGCCCGACACCTGGTGCAGTAATTGAAATCATCAGAATCTGCGCCACTGACTCATATCTGTTCGTCTGTGCCGACCGTTAATTGAAAACTACCATATCGTAATTGTTTTTCAAAAATCGGTATGGCTCCTGCTGTTGTGGGCGATTGCGTGTGGCAATGTTGAAACAAGAATGCTACGGTTATTTTTAATTTAGTTTTTCATGCCTGTCATTTGTTTGCTATTTTGTTTACAGTTGTCTACGTTTTATTCCTGGGACATGAATTACATTGCGACTTTCAAAAAGACGTTTGAGAATCATGAATTTCAGGCTTTCTCAAAATTCAAGGAGTGCGTTCAAAGGTACACGGATGAGGTGAGTTTTAGTTACGTTCATAGGGCAAGCGGTAATCGAAAACTGTTTTGAGGTACAATATGGTAAGGTGGCTTGGCTTCCTGAAGCCATGCAGATGCATTATCGTTGTACGAAGCATAGAAGGCGAAGGAATGTTTGCGGGAGTGTGCGACTTGTCTAGTGAGTTAACTGTTGCTGGTTTTAACAAATCAGTTCTCGCGACACATGTTGCAGATCACGATTTCATGTGGTCCGACGGGGTGCGCGTCCGGTTGTGAGCTCTTCTGAGTTGGAGCGAAACAACCCCGTCAGTCGTCTACTATATGAATCCCATCCTACGAATCATGGACTCACCGTCAGTAAATCGATCGAGTGCAGGAGTCTGTTTCACTGCGGTATGCCAACTACCGACATTAAGCAGTATGCAGCGGATGTTTATAGGAAGTTTATCACAACCGCTGACATTGAAAACATCCGGCGCAAGTTAAGGCCTGCAATGTCGAGTGGGTTTGTTATGCAATATTGGTCACGGAACGTTAGAGAACCATGATGAGATGTTGTCGGCAGGTGTGATGCGCACCATGAGAGACGAAGGCAACAGGTATACACATATCTGCTTCTCCCAGCGAGCGCAAGTTGAACTATCCCGACGTTTCACGCATGTTATGAATGTGGATGCCACCCACAGGATAAACAAGCACAAACATGTCACGGTGTATTTCCTCATGCCTTCGAAACTGGAAGTTATATCGGTTCCTCGTAACAGACGGTGCGGGACACGGCTGACTCATGAAGAGCGCGTTTCACCGTGTAGACTGTTCGAAATATTTTTAGAAATGATGATCGAGAAGATTGCGGTGAAAACATTTGTCACGAATACGATGGCTGCGGAAATGAGGGCAGCCTATGTGGTGTTCCACTGTGACATCTTGTTTTGTTAATTTCATGTACGTGATGCCGTACGTAAGCATGTAAGTGGGGAAAATCCGTCTGTCATATTTGCTGAAAAACGAACTCTTTTCGTAGTCGTTACCTCTTTCACCAAATGGCTACGGCAAACAATAAGGAAGGGTAAGAAGCACTCTTACACTGTTTACCGTGCGTAGCTAGGAAATACTTTTTAACTGAAAGATTACACAGGTATCTACTGTCTACCAACTACATGCCGCCTTACCGTGTTATTTCATCCAATTACAGCGAGAGATGTGTCAGACAAGATCCTCACCTCACGAAAGTGTGCTGCTGCGATGTTGGGTTTTCGTGTTTGGTATCTTGGTGCGCCAGCCACCCTTTCCCGTATCTTTCAATTACTCTCACCCGAAGCCTGCGGGCTGATGAATTGAGGTATCCTCCCTTTCGCCGGCTGTGCGGATTTGAGTTGTTGCCACCAACGCCTAATACTCCGGTGGCCTTGCTTCTTTGGTGGACTAAATAATTAATCTTACAACAGTTACGCCAGGAATTTTGCCAGTGGTTGCACGGTAACGGGATGGATTTCATCCGGTTCACCTGCCTTATTTCTGTACAACTTAATTAGCTGATTCATAACTTCAGATGCTGAGGTATGTGTTTCCGGCATTGTCGAGTAGATCGGTCCCCATTTTAATCGTAGGTGGACTGCCAGTACCCCTGATGTTCACCCGGTCAAAATGCAGGTGTTTTGCTTGTTGCGCGCTCGCCGTCGAATGTTTTCCTAGCTCCCCGTAGACAAAGTCCACAGCTACGCGAAAAGACGTCGGCTTGTACACAGTTATGATTAGTTTTCAGGCCAGACTTGGCTCGTTTTGTCAAGCTCCTATCATGTTCCGTTTCATCTATGTTCGACGAACTGTATGCCTTGCCTGTTTGGACCCCAGGAATCCTTGGTGCTCCAGTAAATCTAAAGCGCCGTCAGGTTCCACCAGAAGTTTGATGGACCTCAATAGCTGTAAGTCTTCACCAGGGTAGGGTGTCACGATAAATGAACCTCGCACGCATGGCCAATTCGCCGAACAAATCTGCAAAACGCGCGCCAAGTCTCTTCAAGCTGTCATCTATGTTCAGTTCTTTTCCACTTTTCTCACCTTTCCATGGTAGATAGTACGCCCTTAGTATCGAGCAACACTATCATGTTTACTTTTACAGTTGCAACGTCATTCATTTGTTGACTTTGATTACCTGGGTGTTTATGCTAAATTGGCGGGGCCAAGATCACCTTGACACAAACGCGCTTCACCCTTCAGTTTATCACTCTCTTTTCTGGCCTTCGGTGATTAAAAACATTCAATCACAGGCGGCGCCACACTGCTAAAGACTGTCGTCCATTTTGGAGCAACCGCCTGCACTGGGACTATGCTGATGTGCGTGCCAATTTTGTCGTCCGATGTCCACAGGCCACATGTTGGTGAACACAAAATACTTCACTTGCATTCAAGAGAGGAAGGTATATCGAACGCCCATCGGGAAACATTAACGAACGCATTGCACCGTTTGAGTCTGGTGACATAAACTACAGTACACTGGCAACACACCGAAACAGCTATGAAAACGTGTCGTGGGAAGATGTGGCACGAAAGATCTGTGCAGTTGCGAAAGAGCCTCCTTATCTCACTTTCGTAAGCTTCATGAACCAACGTTGATAGTTTCCACATGGCTGCCGGTGTAACGACGACCGTCAGAAACTTAATCGGAAGCTTAACTAAAGATTGTGCAAAGAACGTGAGCTCTGCTTGGCAAAATGGTCGAAAAAGGTGGAATGAGCCCTTTTAGCTAAGGATAACAGAAAGCATGATTGTGCTGACCACAGAGTCGTCGTGAGACCGTACGTTAAAAAGTAGTTAATTCATGATCGGTTAATCCTGCTGATTTGACAGGTGGGATGTACAATTCGAAAAACAGCCCAGCTGGCCTCATCCGGACCATAGAGAGGACGGGGCTTGGCTGATTATTTACTGCGTTCCAGAAGGCCCCTGTCGAAAATAGGAATGGCCTTGGAACTCAGGTTACCGAAGCACAAAAAGGCCTTCGGGCAGATTTCTCCCTTTTTTACAAGGATGTTGGGGAAAATTTCATATTGGCATTCGTGAAACTCTTCCAGAAGACTTTAGAAACTGAGAATGTACCTCGTGAATGGTTTTTATCAACAACAACTTCCGATTTCAAAGAGAGGGCTCGGGGTCTGTGATTACCGTGGAGGCATCAGTCTGAAGTCTTCTGCGTCCTAGTTACTCTCTTGTTTTATATTATGTCGGCTGGCTACACCTAGAGTAAGTCGAGCACTATGGGAGTAGGATGGATTCCAATCCGGTCGTGGGTGCGTTCATCTCCTTTACCTGACGATGGATCTTGGACTAACGGCACTCTTACAGGCAGCCGACGGTCGCGGTCTTCTTATATCCAACTTCTGCTTCCCATTCGGTTGTTTCTGATATTTGCTGTAGCCGCCTTCTTCAAAGAGAAGCTCTAGTGAAATACTTGAATCAGTTGCGATCCCTGTATGCTCACCCTGCAGGCGACGTAGGCCGACATGGAGTTTGCGGATTAGATCGCCATGCCAAGCCCCTCTGCTGAAAACACGCAGACCATGCTGGACAGGGTGAGCGGTCGGGCTGACTTGAACGGAATGCGCTTCGCACCCTCAAAGTGTAGTGCTACATGAAAACGGGGGGATTTTTATTTGTTTCCTTCAATGCGGGCAATACATTTGAAACTGTGGACAGCTTCACATATTTTGGTGACAGTATCTTATCGGCCTGTAATATTACCGATGAAATAACAGCAAAGGTAGGTAGAATAAAAGTTGCATTTGTCAGCCCGCGTCATCCGTGCCATTGAAAAGACGTTCGGTTGTCGCCGAAATGAAGTGTATGTAGGGCTTGTGTACTTTGCTATACCCCATACTACGGAAACGCCGATTGTTCACAACGAAGATATAACCAGACTTAGCGTGGTTGACCGTCGGTATCTCCACCAATTACCCCACAAGAGGGCACTGATCGCGCAAACAGTACGACCGTTCGCCGGTTAGTATACTGAAATAATCGGATGCGCGATCATTTGATTGGATCACGTAATCTACATGTCAGCTGAACGTTTCCCGTGCCGGTCATCAAAATTTGGGTAGAACCGCGTGGTGGTTGAGCAGCAACATTGTCACGAAATATGAGGGCCCTGACTGCTCCATCGAGCTACGTGTGTAGGTGTCGCCCACTTGGCTGAGGTCCTCGTGATCGTCCAAATAGCCGGTTACAAACGTTATATGATATGACGGTTTGTCGCAGTCAATGTGGTAACCTCACACACATTATCACTGATTAATTCACCTAGTCTTCTTTTATCATCATTACCCTAAAATCTCCAACAACGTTTGTTCTTCTGGGGTATTCCACGTCACTGTTTTGGTGGGCTGCGGCCCGATCCACAGTACCTTGTTTTTACGCTCATGGTTGTTATGATGACGATGATGCTCAGGTCTGAACTAGTGGGCGATTGACCTGGCCCCCAGCGCACGAAGTGATTCACGCGATACGTTTGACCATCTGCATGAGTGAGCTTGACTGGTGCCCATGTGCTAAACACTCTCAGTGCACTCCGAACACCGACAACTTCCACTGCGCCACGACTGCTTAGAAAACGTCTTGCCGCCCTCGGGAGCGGGTTATCCAAGGAATGCAACTAGTTATGCAATTTCCGGTTGCGCTGAGTAGGGTTTCATTAGTGCGGAAGTCCATGGTTTCTCCAGCCGCACACCGCACAACACCAGGTCAATACCGCGACTCTGTCCTCAAGGATGAGTCACCGAAACCGGTACGCCACCCATCCTATCGTCTAGCGTGGCTACTCCGGTGGACATAGGCTCGTTATTCCCATCTCCAGTTTAAACTAAGTCTCAGTAGCTGCTGTGATAGCAGATGCCAATATGATAGCCGTTAACACACTTTAGCTGTTTCTAACAGTACATGCGTTCATATGGACAACACCCATAACTACTGTTCTCATCCGCTTCTGTGAAAGCATGGGCTCTGAGCCTGAGCAACTAGATTTCTTTGGGGTCAACACAGCTTCCTCTGCAGGCAGGACTCTTTTTCCCGCTTCAGACTGCGTCTATGGGGAAGTACTTGTTCCGAAGTGTAAAATTTGTTTTTAAATAGCGTATTGCTGTTAGCGTGCGGTATCTTCTAGACGATGAATTTCGTAGCCATATTAGACACCCCGTGCAAGCCAAAATGATTTACACTGGTTTCGTGTTTCGCTAGGGCCGGTCCTCGGCTGAACGGCGACTGCCGATCTCTGGTCACCTTTTAATGTGCTGTGTTAAATTGCAAAATCACCCGAGGATACCATATGTTTCTGTCGAGTAGCATTCCAACTTGTGCCAGCTGCAGTGAGAAATTTGTCCTTGTTGAGTTTGCAAATTCTGCCAGCGTGGGTCTATTTTTGGTTTGTTATCAGCCATGAGCTTACTGCCAACCTCCGCACCTTAAAATTCTCCTACCGGCCACCTTGTCTGAAAGGTTGGCCATCCTGCTCAAGTTCACCAGATGATAGCGCACTGCACGTTCTCCGTGTGATCCCTAGTCAAAGGCATGCTTTGGCATTCCCCCAGATCATTATACTCCTATCACCCTTCAAGCCGGTCCACCGGTTTTCATTGAATGCGACAGCGTTACTACCATCGCAGACCAATCAGGTTTCACTGCTTAAAGTGTATCCGCCCGTTCATCAACTTCCTTTTTAAGGTCGGTAAGAGTTTCCCTCACATCATTTCGATATATCGCTTGTCCTTTCCTTTTAACCCATTTTTGAACCTCTTGTACGCTAGAGCCTTATGTCCAAAACATCATTCGACTGTGAGCCCAAAGTTGCATTAGCCCCACTCAGTCCCTTCATCTGGATAAAACAATCGGCTGGCTTATTGGTTCGGTTTCCCATCGATTTTCCGATATGATATCCACCAAGTCGCTGTAGTGTAGAGTTCATTCCAACTATTTCACACAAGCCTCCCCTCATACTCTCATCATCGGTTGCAGTATACACTGGCTACAATCTAGTCAAATCCATTGGTCTCATAGGTCATGGTAACACGCTTATATGGTACTGCGATGTGTGCTGCCTTAAATGCGCAGATCGACTCGGACTATTAAGTCACTAGCCTGCTCATCGTCGGCGATAAGACAGGTTCGTTGGGTTCAGTTGGGCTACATCTGATTCATCCACCTTCCCGGTTGGTCTCCCTGGTCAGTGAACACTTTGGTTTGGCGACTTACCCGCTCCACCTTTTAGAAACCAGGATGTCTGTGAACTACCACCTCCTCTTTCTTCGGCCTCGTAGACGTACTGATAGGGAGGATGTTCTGTTAATTTTTCCCCGGTCCAACCAAGAATTTTGCTTTCTCTCCTTATGGCCCCAAGAGTGCGTTAACATGTTTTCCTTACTGAACTACTTTTTTCGTCCTATTCTCAACATTCTTCCAAAAGTAGGCCTTACCATGGGAGTCTATCTCTGTTTATTTTCCAACAGATGAGAGTTTCAGTTTTGTGCTGGCCCGTCAGTTGACTAACCCGCATTGGTCGGTTGATTACAGAGGCCTCATACACACACCTTCTGATCTCATTCTTGCGAATATGCAATGTATACGTGGTGTGCAGACGAAACCACAAATGGAACAGCAAAAGCAACATGTAATGATAATAAGCAGACATTGCTTGGCTTTGATCAATCCAACAAGCTAGCCTGAAAGGAAAATCTGGCTACCAAGAAAGGGGGTGATCCAGGGAAGAGCCGCTTTATGGGTCATACAAGGTTTCAGTTTGTATCTGAACGGGCCATGAAGGACACAGAAAAATGTTTTGGCGAGATCAGAAAGAACGTCAGAGAAGGGGTCATTATCTTTTGTCTCTGAAAGACTATCCACAAGGATGAGTATATCTGCTATGCATGGTCGATTGGAAAAGAGGCCACGCCAATTGGGTGAAAAAAGAAGTCTGATAAGTCGTGTTTGATGACAGAGAGGTTTAGCAAGCGCTCCATTACGTTGTAAAGATGTTGGTAAGACTGGTTTTTTATAATAATCCGGTGAGCATCAGTCATCCGTCCTTAAGACGGATATGACTGTGGCCTCTCATTCTTGCACTAGGCAGAATGCCACTCCGGAGAAAGTGTTTGAATGGTTCATTAAGTTGCTCTGTCAGAATAACAGCTGCTCTCCTGAGAATCCTACAGTGGGTCTCATCTGAAATCATCCCGCTATATTATTCACTGTTGGATGATAGGTTTTCAGCTGCTAGTGAAGAAAAGTCGGTAGTGAAGGGCGGCTGCCAAAAGTTACGAGGAAGTAGAGTAGAGTGTCACTTTGCAAACCAGTGTTGTACACTACCTAACAATGCCTCATAAATATCTCCGCAACCACATACGTGGAGGGTGAAGTTGCCCGGTCAGGTAGCCGCATAGAAGCAGCTCATGTTTTCCTTATCGACGCACATAGTTTATTTGGAATGTTGGTATCGAAAACCTTCACTGTGACCCTTTCGATGTACGAGCTTAGGGTATTTGGGGATTTCTTGCATACATCTGCATCTAACAGTGTGAAATGCGTGCAGATCCTCTGGGTTGCTTGTAGTTCTATGCGCCACGAAAATATGGAAAACAGTCGAGGTGTGAGAGGTCCAGATGAGCTTGGGTGTTGGGGGCTCTGAATGAGGGAGATCACATAACGCCATTTTCTTTGGGTAGGATGACATTTGATATACAGCATTCAGTTTACATTCACCGATGCCCGCTGAAAGCCAGTGTAACTAAAGACAGGCATATGTGTCACATCATAGGCCAACTGCTTGATTCCCAGAAGCTTATTTAATAGACTCAAACCGTTTATGTATACGCAACTGAAAGCTAACTCATTGTTCGACTAGATGAAAGGAGGTAGGATGTCTTGAAGAAGAGCTGTGGGACTGGGGAGCAAAAACGGAAAAAAGTGTGAGGGGCGGCGGATTTTCGTTGACCATCTTTCCCTGAAGTGAAGCTCTGAACAATTCCCCGAAGTTTGGTATGCTTCCTTTCACTAACTGATCACAAGTAAATGTCCACGTACGGAAAGCCAACTGCTTTTGATTATCCGCGACTGAAACAGTTGATCTCATCTTTACTTGCGTATGGGAAGGTGGTTTCCCGCCTTCCTGTCCCTCAAGCTGGCGGGAGTAGTTTTGCCATGGCCTGACTTAACCTGGTAAACTTGAGTCGACTAATGGAACAGGCTTGAAGTGTCAACCGGGTGTGCACTGTCCGAAATGTAAGGAAACGACCCAGCAGACCTTCCGACTATGGAATTTGGGAAGGAATATTTCCTCAAATGAAGCAGTTAGTAGTGCGAGAGTGGTAGTGGTGAGATGGTTCCTCTGTTCAGATAACTTTCAGCCGGCACCTGGGGGTTGCAATATGATGTGTGGAGAATTAATCCGGAATCAGTGCACTCCATCGCAAAAAGGAAAGGGAATAAGAGATAAACTTCTGAAAAGAGAAATTATGACTCTTATCCGTGCATGTAGCCCGGAGTATGCCTTGATAGGTATCTTAATCTTGGCAGATTGACGATGCTCGTCCCAATCTTGTGCAGAACGTCTAAGTGAGATGCCCGTCACGATGGATTGCGCGTATTTCAAATGGGAAGTTCCGCCTAGCACTATCATTATGCTAAGCTCAGCTGACAGCTCAACCAGCAGACCAAACAGCCCTACGCTCAATTTGATGCGCAGTAACCAATTTGGTTGGTTTCGCGAGGAAGAGCTCACTGAAAGCTGACCTTACTTGTTCACATGAAGAGACGGTAGTCAGAGGCTGTCCCTGCACACTACCCTTCCCAAACAGATAGCTTGGCCTCTAAAGTTAACAATAAACTCCTTTATCTGTGCTGGAGGGCGCGCCACTGCAATTCTGTCGCAGAAATCCTTGAATGAGCAGGAGCTGCATATTCAATCATGTTGTAGAGAGCACGTTATCCGTCCCCCAAGGCCTCAAGGAAGACATTTTTGAGGGACTTACAATGATGTAGTCCAAACAGTAATATTCAGGATCGCATCACTTGGACGTATCAAGGACGGTAGCTGTGTCCTTAGCGGGACCAGCGTACATTTCGAGCGTTCGAACTGACAGCTCACACAAACGGAGGGGACATTCGAAATTATCAGTAAAAACTACTGTTCATCATTTAAGCCGATATACTTGAAATGTGACAAATACTGAAACGTTCGTTGAAAATTCAAACTTAAACTGAGTTGTGCGTAATCTAACAGTCTAATAAGAGCCTTCTACAACAGTCACCACCGAAAGGCGCAATTTGCCCTCAGAACGGTTGGTGAAAACGTGTTCGTAATAACTGGAATTATTATGGCACTAACCGAATCAGTGTTAAAGAAAACGAAATCTCCCGCCTCGAACGCAAAACCCGTAAAACTCAGCCAGGAACGTGCCTGTACAACAAAACCGGCAGCTAGGCACCGCTCCGTAGTGGGGAAGATAAAATGGAACCAATCCCACGCAAACAAATGGGTATTTGTTGGGTCATAGCAAAACGGGCGTTCGAACATCGACAAGTGATGGGGATAATAAGTTACTCAAGAAAAATGTGGGGAAGAAATTCTGAGTTCGGCATTCACAGATAAACGTCAGCAGTAGCCGAAGTAAGGATAAAGGTGATTAATGCAGTTTATTGAAGGAAAACGCAGGGATATCTTTCGACACCAATCAAACCAGAAAAAGTGATTTCAAAAATTGCGCAACGGACTTAAACGAAATGAACGACACATAATGATAATTTTCGGAGGTCCCGAGTTTTCTGATGCCCATCTTTTATTCACATGTTACACAAGGAGAATATGCAGTTCGCAAACACCAAACAATGCTGGCAAATTTGGGGAGTTTTCTCAAAAGTCACATAGCAGAAGATATTACAGGGGCAGCCGTATGTGTCTGTATGTTTGTGTTTTACTCCCGACTATCCGCGCATTCATCCGCGCCATAAAAGATTTGCCGGCCATCAATCTCATATGAAGAATCGTTGGGAAGAGAACAATGTTTGAGTCGAACATTCCGGGTGCTGGGCATGTGGAAGTAGCTAGCTATGAAGGGCGACCTGGAGTCCGTAGGCAGTATATAATTGCGCCTTATTCACGGTAGTCGTTCACCCTGAACTGTAGCTACACAAAGGAAGCAAGGCGTCCGCTGACGGCCTACCCATGGATGATCGGCCTTGTTTGGGATGTAGCCATGAGGTTTAGAATGGTTCAGAAACCTACTATCTGGGCGTCGGGTGATATAACTTTGCTGGTGACATCAAAATGTACGAGACACTCCAGTATTCACACAATTCTCAATGTCTCTTTTGCTATTGCTCACTTAGGCAAGTTAGCCGCTTCAGTCGCTCCCTCTTAACTTATCAACCGTAGTTTCATCATTATTCACATTTATTGCCTGCATTTCTAAGTTTGGGCCACGCACTGCAGACGGAGCTTTGTCTCCACTCATTTTCCCACACCCGTCCTATTTTGCCGCGCTCACAAGTTTCAAATTTTGTCCCAGCGTCAGCGGGGTTGCCGTGGGTTTCAAACTTACTCCCAAAGCGGTGCAGTGGTGACATGCGCCTCTCAGACGGGCCAGTGGGAATCACTTACGCAAACCGCTGGCATCTGTAACCCCAAACCGAAGACTCCGGTTGTGTTATAAAAATGAAAAGCATGACATCAAGAACAATAAGCCAATATTATTTCTGTGCAGGTGAATATTCAAGTATACTTCAAAGAAAATAATGAAGGAAAACAAGTTTTAACTTTTACTACGGATTATGTGGAACCTTCAGCACATATTGCACCAACTAACTTGACCCACCCTTCCAAATGCGGAAACAGGTTAATCGGTTGACATGGACAGCAGTATACCTAGGTTACGACAGATTCAGCTCCAACGTAATCCCTGCCTCTCTGGCGGTACAGTATTGCGCTTACGTTGACGACCTTGCAGTCTCAGATGTATGGTGCGCTGGCGGTCGCAATCGTCGCAGCGCCATAGGATGACGTCATTACGACCCGTAGCACGTTTCGATGAGTTGGGTGGGGCGCGCCTGAGTAAAGCTGTTCTGAATTTTCTGACGCATATTGCTATTGCATTTCTCCAAACAAACCTATCGACTGCTGCGTTTTATCACGAACTGACGGCCATAATACAACTTGGCATCAAAGTACCGCAGTATTTTACCATCAGGATTATGCCCACCAGCTTTTAGTTGCCTGTAAAGCAACTTCGGTATCCGTTTGCCAGCTATCCTAGGAATGTGTCTTAACTAACAACGTGAGTTGAGCGTCAGCTTGGGTTTCACCCCCTCAATGTCTATCCACCAAAATAACCCGGCGTTCGGGGCCACTTTTAAACGCCAATTAACCGCGTCGTGTTGTAGACATTTTAACTTAAAGTGGCCCGGATACAGTATAGTTTGCCACCGCATTGAGGGAGTTCTGCCGTACAACACCACAAACAACACTGGTGAGCGACAGGTAGCACAGATTTGCCAACATCCTCGGACCGCGGGCAGGCCTTCCAAGATTTTTTAAAACAGGGTAAGACTCCTTCACACGAGCTCTCAACTAAAATTTGATCATGTAGGAGGAGATTGCACAACTGTCCACGCTGTTTTCACTGATGTTGATTTCAAGTCTAAACACAACATATCCATCCGCAGAATAGCGTGAAAAAAATAAAATGTACGAACTGTTTTAATGCCCGAACTAAATGTCTGACGCGCGGTCGGTGAAGCTTTGATCAGTGGCTCCGTGGTTTCTTCAGCGTGTACGAATAATGTACTATCAAAGGCAGAAAAAACATCATATCTATGGACAAATTAAATTACCGGTTTGTGGAGCTAAAGCTTCATGTACTCCACGGACGGAAATCCTTGCGATATTCAACTTAAAAACTGCCTTCCCATTTACGTAGAACAGCTTCCAGCACTGAGATCGACTATGAACCATACAAATTTCAATCCAAGGCATCACCTCAGTTCACACATGTGAAACTGCTGAGTTTTTTAGAAGTCGGTCCCCATGAGTGCGTCTTCGCTTTCAAAGCGATGTTCAATTTTTTAATCGGACTGAAAAATTTGTCACCATTCAAAATAACCAACCGCCGTCACGGCTCATGGGATAAAAATTACTCATTGAGGTCCACACAGCGGCTGTTTGGTTTCACGACACCTTTGAATGGACCTAGCAACAAAGATTGTATCGATCGTTCTGCTGTTCATCACGAGTCAGAACTGTTCATAGGTCTGGTTTCCAAAACGTCAACATTAATTCAATTTAGTCACACATTCTCTACAACCTTTCAAACGCATTTCATCAGATTGTAAGGTGTATAGTTCACGGATATGTCTTGAAGTTCATGTTAGTACGTTTTGTATGTGTCGTTTTGTAAGCTTCATCTGTATGTGTTTTTGAAAGTATTACGAGCATCTGTGACTTTGAATGGCAGCAAAAGGGAGCTTCCTTTCATGTTCTCCGTTTTCTCCTTTTAGATGGGCGTTCAGCAATCGGGGTAATTGTACGATGAACCTTTCTCGCCCCGCGTATCTGTCGACCTCCCTGCGCCCAACGTTTACCGTATTACTCCGCGTGGGGAATTATTTATTCCAAGCTGTCCGAACCTACTACCTGGCACTGTTCGTTTGTATGTGGAAAACTGTTCAACTCACTGGGCATCCATTAGCCAGTCCGCCGTTCTATCTTTCATCGATAGGGCTTCCGTTTTATTCCTACGTATACCTTCCGTAACGATCAGTTGCTGTCACAGTTCTTCCATGTTATTAAGGTTTCGTCACTTCCGTCACTTGGTTTATTAGGCCACTTTAAAACTGATGCTTTCATAAATGTCAGGGTTCTGCCAGTTATCTTCGCCTTTAAACTAAGTTATATTCAGGGCGTTAAGGAACTTTTTGAAAATTGTTTCCTTCTGCTTGAGAGAGTGAATAGACAGAAGCATTTCAGATTCCAGAACACGGCTTCCATGCCTAGAAAGTTTTCTCAAGAGCTCTACCTTAATCCAGGGTTTTTTTGTTTTGCAGCTGCCCAAATAGCACAACGGCAGGAGGCCAGCGCGGGCCCTACGCGGGCATCAGCAGACATTGGGAACTTTTACGAACGAAGCTTTTTCAGTCTCTCTAATACCGGTGATTTTCTTCGAAACAATTTCGGTGCTCATTTCGAACGCTTGGAAAGTCTCCCAACTCCCTCCTAACTAATTTTCGAGAGAAATCCGTGGGAGAAATGAAAATTATACTGTCTTTTTGCAATATTTTTGTTTTGACTCGTTCAAATATTCCAGAAACAAATTTTCCGTCAGAACAGTTTAATCCCATTCACCAGCCACCCGGTTTCTCCCATTGCATCCACGGATAACCGAAACAGAGAAGGAATGGAACGAAAAATTGGATGCAAGATAAAATTGCACGGATGAAGTAGAAATAGCATATCTCCGTACATGACTGAGATAGAGTAGAAGTAAAACACAGCAACCACACATTTTTCCCTCAAGACATCCTAATAGTACTACACATTTGCCCCTCCATATCCAGTGATCCGAATACGCCATCTTGAACTTGTACAAAACTTAATGATACATCATAACAATACAAGTTTTGTGGGTGTGTTTGAAATTCCATATACTCGTAAATAATCGAGATAGAACAAAAGTTTAACAAAGCAGTTTCACAGTATTCCTTCTAGGCATTCTGACAATACTACAGATATTTCCCAGTGCATATCCAACAACCGAAATATGACATCCTGAATTTGTACAAAATTCCAACATGAGCCACAATAATACAAATTCCGTATGTGTGTAAGTACTCCATGTAGGGAGGAAATAATATAACCATTTGAAAGTACTCCCCCTAAACTTAGTAGCAGAACATAAGAAGCCAGTTAATTTCATCTATACCATGAAGTACGAAGAAAAGCACCCAAACTTCCCCGCACCTGCCTGGGTGATAATTACAGCGCAGCCATAACAAAATGTCTGGAATTACGAGTGCGCTTAAACAAAAATCAGTAAATTTAATGAAATTGACGCTCCATTTTTTTAAAATAGAATCAACTGACTTTCACATATGGCATAATGAAACGTTTAGATTTTTATTTTCGACATTTTACTCCCAGCCCGCCTAAACCCGCTGGATACCGGCATATCACGGCGGGCAGTGTGCTACATGGGTGTCTACTAGTCCTCTTCGCCTCAGTCCATTCCTGGGCGACGGATTAACTGTTGGGAGGACTTACTCCAGAATATACAAAATTCTAAGTTAAAGGCTGGTTCTGAAATTCCATCTGCTGTGTCCATCTTGAGGGTGTGACTCAAGGTCGTTACTTTTACTAGTCCGTAGCAGCGACCCTCCAAGTTCAACTTGGTGTGGCTCTTTGATGTGTGCGGGTTACCCTAAAATTCGAAACACCTAAAATATCACTGTTTTTGCAAGGTGACCTCGATGCTGTCAAACAGTGATCGTAGAAATTTTGCTTTTACTTCGGGGATGAGAGCGGGCTCGCTATTCGTGACGGAAATTCTGCAAAGGGGTTCACAGTAGGCGATTTCCAAATGGTTGGGATAGCTGCCACAATGGACCTCAAAACAATTCGAACATCACGACGTCATCCAAACTGCCTTCGTCTGTTCTATATGAAAATGCGACTGCGAGTCCATGGTGCACCGTGGAAGATAAAACAAGTAGAACCCGCTACAAACAAGACAACTTTTCAAAATAATTACAAGGATTACATTCGACCATTGCTCATACGCACTACCCAAGTAATATCCACAGGTAACGCGAAAAACACAAACAATCCGTGGTCTGCTCCGGAAGAAACATGTGGGCGTCTACTTTACTGTTGGCTAACTGTGGGAAGATGTGACCCACTACTTCATCCTCTCCAATTTGCCTTTTCTCTTTGGAATAAGCAGGGAGCCATGAATACTTTTCTTCTAGTGTCGTCATATGTTCACGTCAGAGAAGCTCGAAAACCAGGTCACTGGGTGCCAGCAGCAGGAGCGCCGGTTAGTCATTCCAGCTAAAGAAAACCAGTCCAGACAGTCGATGTACAAACCGAACTTACTCTGCTCGCCGCTTGAGAACTGTGAAGATAAGATCTGGGAACACTATCTCGTTTCGGATGTGAACACCATCTCTCATGTTGCTGCGTAAAATTCACCGTGTTGCAATAAGCCTGCAGAGAAATAGCAGTTACGTCTGGGGCTAAGTGTCAAGGTGATCCAACCACTAAATACAAGAGATTAGCCTCGCTTGAAATACAGCGTGCGCGGTTGCCCCGTCTACTGTTTTAAGATAAAACTGTGGTCCCTCCTATTTTCCTTCATTTGCAGAGACGAGGGCAAATGGTTGCAGATGGTCCAACAAGTCGTTAATGAAAACAAAAACAGAGGTCCTAGCCTCGATCTTTATGAAGCATTACTTGGGGCTGACAGGCAGTTCGATAACCGCTGCTTGATCATGATATGTCATGAAGGAAGGACATCGTTCAGGTTGTTATAGGCAGACTGACATCGTTTAATATGGCGGGCAAATGATTATTCTAAACTTAGGAAAGGTTGAGTTCTTAGGCTGGTCTTTAAGTCTCGTCTCTGTGTCACAATCTGGTGAGCAAACTTTTAGCTAAACACGACGCCCCTTTTGAAATTCATTTAGCTTTCTACTTATAAGTTAAGGGCGGCACAAGTTATCTCAAAGACGACTAGTCTCCCAGTTACTCTAAAAGGCACACTAGGTGAGATCATCCCTCGGGAGCTGGAAGTCGCCATCCGTTTGTCCCTCCGGTGAACAAGAGCAATCATTCTTCGTTTTTATCTCTCCGTCAAACAGCTTTTATCAAGATGCTGCTGGAACAGGTCTATCAAAGGTACGGTTTACTCCGCCGTCCAGTTATGTGGCAACATTTGTGCACGCCGTGCAGGTCGGGAGGGCCAGAGACATGAGAAATTCACACCTCGCGTTCCATTTTCACAGCGGCGAATACCGTTCCCATAGAACGTTGCTCAGCGTCGTCGAACAGATAAACCTGCGTAGTATATTTGAAGTAGCCTGAAGCTTATTGTTGAGAAGGTAGGTGAATATTTTTGGAGTTCTCAGAAACCTAATTTTCACATTTATCTAGCAGCAGGTCGATTACCTCTTTGGTCCTGGTGCACTGTCGGATACATTTCAAAGGTTTATTCTTCACGCAATTTATTCCACTCCCGGCCTTTTCTCAAACTGCTGACACTTCCCAGTTTCTCCTTCTTTAATGGGCGATGAAACGATAGCTCCTCTGCTGCCGGAGACTGCCTGAAAACGACAGACTAATATTAGATAAACAAAGCAGGTTCGTTGATATGACGACTACGCGACGAGAAGACATGTGTCTTTGAGAGCTTGCAGATTTCCCCTGATTTTTCGCCAGTGTTCATCAATCACTAATGTGCTGCTGACCCACTCCCAAATTCGTACCGCCTCCCTCATTTTCCACACAGAAATTTTCATTTATTTTTTTCCAACTGAGCAACTGTTGCCCACAGTTCCCCTCCGATAAGCCATATGCGCAGCGGCACACGGTGACTCCTCCGCAAACTAAACAAAACGTTCAAACGATTTATTTTGGACCATTTTGAGGAAGCCGCCAAATTCGAACATGTAGTACATCCAGACGTAAACCATGTGGGAACTAATACATGCTGATATGGGCACTGCTGGCCGACGACCGGGGAGGCGGGATACATACGGCGGCCCAAACCGTAAGTGCAAGACTGAAGTTTCTAAATGAAACTGTGTTGGAGTCCCACTTGCTAACCAGTGGTTGGCTGTTCCAAAAATGCTCCGCTGATGCGGACAGACCAGTTCATTGATAATTCAGTCGGCGGTGACCGAAGCAGAAGCAGCTTCTCAACAAACCGCTTTTGATAACTTGATACTGACTAAACGCGTAGTGTACTGTGCAAAGATGAGTACCGAAGCTATTAATAATATATATCATCCACGTATCGATGGTATCACGTGAACTGGCCGGCAGTTGATTCACACATCGAACATTCAGGCTGTCCGTAGGTTTATAAACACTCCGTCATTCCTAAAAATCTTCACCATCCCTACAAAATACGAAGCTGAGGCTGGCCAATGGCAACTGTACAGGATGTCCGCTTAAGTACACCTGTCATTGGTTTTGATATAAGAAAATGGTTTTAAAAGAGATCATTCAGCAATCTTACAACTGTGGTTTACGAGGACAAATGAATAAACAGTAGGTAAACATCCTCTCATTTCACCTCTACTTTGTATGACCCCCTTCGACAACTTCGGCTAGTAAGGATGAAGCGGACAAGGGCTGATAACTCGTGTTACTTCCGGAAGTCACGAGGTTTTTCAAACAACGCTTAATCTACTAAAAACGTCCGTTGATACGCTGGATCTAGAATGGCCGCTTGTGTAAGCAGCGATCATCCGTGAATTCTGGGCAGCCCATTCGGATCAAAAATTGAAGACGGCCGTATTGGCGAGTTTCTCACCAATAAGGTACTAAGGTACTGAAGTGCAAGAAAATTAGTGTAAACTAAATAGAAGATAACAGCCAGTCTTGATATTTGATTCGCCAAATACACAAGTTCCGAAACTGTTGTTTCACGTGAGTATGATCAAATACAGCGGTCGCGTAATGGCGGAACGATCAAGTGCAAATTAAACTAGGGCACATAAACAAGTGTTAAACGTTGGGATGTGATGGAGAAATACTACCCGAGAACAAGTTTCCACAAGTAAACGGTATAAAGATTCAGTAATACATCACGTCCAACATGCGTGCGAGAAATGATTTGTCACACGAGTGAATTGAATGCTCATGTCAGTCCTTACAAGAAATGCTCATAATCACAATTACGGGGAGTTCATTGTAAGAAGATTCAACAAGAGGGGAATAAGTGAAAACAGGGAACGTAATCACTGACTTTCCGTAGAACACAACAGTCGTCGACCACTCAACGCAAACAGTTAATTTAGCAACCTGTGTGACTGTTTTTTTATTGTAGAAATTTTTTGAGTAACTCGGGTGAAAGGGGTAGTACGTAATGTTTTGACAGAATGGTAAGAAACGCAGGTTCAAATAACATGAAAAATTGTGCATTTCATTAAACATTACCTTATTTCATCTTGTAAATTTTTCAGGTTATCCATTGAAGCCACTTTATTCTACTACGCGACACCGCGACAAATGATGACAACAACCTGAACAATACACAAAAAGAACAATAAGTAACACATGTTTCACATTGGTGTCGGACATGGTTACAAAAAATGCTGTTGCTTTCATCCTGGGGAGTGACGCCTTGTTGTCATATCGTTGTTGCGCTCAGTTCGGCCGGCAGTCTGCAATACTGCTTAGTCGAGAAATGACGCTGGCTGTTACAAACCGTTACTGGAAGGTATGTCCCACCGTGTGAAATCGATGAATCGGTTTTCACGTCTTTGCCAGTAATTCCTTATCGCTCGGATAGAATAATAATTACGGAGTGTGTGCGTTGAGCTGTGGCCGTCGCCGTAGAATGTATAAATGTATTTAACGGTCGCTACTGTGCGTCGTATAAACGGGCTCCTCAGAAAACATTATGACAGTCCGCTGCACTGTCCAATCGCAAGTGGAGCGTTGATGCAGAAAAGCGACCCTAAACTATTTGACAGGTGATGGCCAGAAGGAACGTAGGAAGTTGCTGAGTGATCCAAGTTCTGCTCTTTAAACCCATAATTCGGAAGCCAATGGGTCAGAAGAGCCTGACAATAAATTTCCATGTCACAACTAGCGGCATATTCTTACTGCAAGTGGACATAATCCTACTTCAAATATACCCTCATAGCGAAACGGCGTTCATGAATGACGAAGGAAGCTGCATGCCATCTGTCTCAGAAAACCTTTAATTTTTCATCCGGCGAGCGTAGGAAGTCATTGAATGTCGCGTAATCGACGGGGTAATGTCTGGGATTCAGTTCATTCGAGGTCCAAAGGAAGCAGCTTGTATGGAGCAAACTGCTGGAAGCACTCGGGAGTGGTCCACAATCAGGATGTAGAATGTGCAAAAAGTGACGTGCCTTGAGACACGTTTGACCGCAACATTTATCAAACCTGGTTCCAAATGGTGGTCCCCGTGAATCTAGACAAATTTGTTGGAGCAACATGTCCACCAAAATGATCATAAGGTCTTACTCGAAGCAAAGTAAAAGAACCCTAGTCTTCTCCCATCGCCGCGAGAACGAACCTACGGCTGTACTGGAGACCGTACAAAACATGATCGTCCAGTCACCCATGCCGATCGATTGTAGCGGTGACATTTTTTTCAGACGGCAATCTGCCGGCTTTTATCGCTCTTTAAGTGAGACTGCCGGCTTTTATTTCACTAGTACCCCCGTACGCATAAACAACAATCGCATATGTGCATTTATCTGCGTATAATTACACATTATGCAGTCAAGCAAACCTAGACGACCAGTCGAGAATAGCACAGTAAAATAGTGAAAGATTAGATGACGACAAATGAGAGTGACGTGAAACGAGCATTAAGACAAAACGCTAATACAGCGAGAAATAATATGAAGGCGCTAGTAGATCCCTACAGAGGTTCGCAAGAAAAACGGTACGTCTGATAATCCACAATTAGTCATAGTCAACAATGAACAGCTGTCTCTACAGAGTGTTCTTACAAGAAGACAATAATAAATTTCATTTCCAAAATGCAAGTGAATTAGTTGGCCAAAACCGTTAACACGACAATGATTGGTCAGATTTGCTTCCGCCGCACTGCACACACGGACGGCCGGCAAGTCAAAGTGATCCGATGCCGGTAGTTTGGAGCAGTCGTGGTCTTGGCGACAGTATGGACTGGAAAATTCGGTTTCCACTGGGCCTTGGTGAGGTAAAGGAGTTTGCCTTTTCGAATTAAGTACACAGTAAGACGGTAGTCTTCGTCGAAGCCAACCCTGGAAGCCCTTGATTGAGTTCCTCGAAAGATTCCAAGTTTCTACGCGTCCCTCGCAATGTACACCCCCGTTGTATGAAGGACCCTCAGTGAGTGAAACCGTCGCGCTTTTTGCTGGAAAACTGCGACCTTGTTAGAAACCCCGTTCGGCCGAAGTCTAAAAAGTGTGTTTTGCTTTTCCAAAAGTTGCTTGTTGAGAGACATCATTGTACATACGCCGTCCAGGACTGACCGAGTAAGAAAACGTGGTGAGGGAAACTGCATGCGATAAGCGTCAGTATGGTGAGCAAACCACACCGGCCTCCGTAACTCCTGATCACGTCTCTTCAGGTAGTGTTGCAGCGCCAACGCCGGCTAAGTCGCGACCATGATCAAAGTTTTGCTAATAACGAGTACAATATTCCTCAAAGAGGATGGTGCAGGTCTTGCGTCGGTTCCCACATCAGGCAACTCTTTATACCCTGGTATTATTCTGTCAACAGACACTACGTCACGCTTACCGTTGCGCTCAAGGCAAAAGTTGTCATAATGTCTGCTAACCTGGGATGGACCTAAAAATGACGACTGCAAGGGCCTCCGGAGGGCAAAAACACAGATAAAAACACATAAGCAAGTTGACAACCGAGGCTCGGTATATTTCGGCAGCCCCTGTCCCCTATTGGAGCGGACCGGAGTCGTCGAATGTATGGTTGGCGTCATCCAAAACGGATTAGCCTGCCACAGTGACCGAAGCCAAGGGACGCGTGCGCTTTAAACCATCACCCCAAGTGGCTTGCGCTGCATTACTTGGGGTTTCACTTACACACCACGTATCCGGTGTAAACCCACAGGAATAAGACCATTAGCGGCGTGAGTGAGACTTATGTGTCCAGCCGGCCAATGTTGGTTGGCCAATTGAATGGCTATCACGGAAAGGAAACCCTTATCTCTCGGAGAATAAACAGTGAGAGAGACTGCAATGGCAAGTTCCATATCAGGGAGAAAAATGTATGAAATGTAATACAAGAGACATTTCAGTATACGAGTGCATGCTAATGCATTTCAGAGAGAATAAAGTTGGAAAGCAGAACTAAAAGTTGAACTACGAAAAAATCAGGCAACCATTCAGCATTTAATACATCAGCAAAGTCCAAGAAAAGGATAGGCAGAAGATCACAGACACCCAAGTTTCTGAACAGAGGGGCAGATTAGTTGCCAAACGACCATGGTCTTGGTCGATGCAGTCATTGACAAAAACAGAACGGATACGCTGACATGACCTACCTAAGCCTGGCGTACTCGTTGTCTCTTCGCCGACAGTGTACTATGAGTACGTTGGTGACCTGCTAATCCCAAACGGTCAGAGCATTCGC
>LUCH01002087.1:66309-102143 GCA_013368495.1 Paragonimus heterotremus
CCCCCGGGCTTATTTCGTAAAGACCGTAATTATCCAACAAGCCTTATTTGCGAACTAAATTCTCAAGAAATTACGATATCGTGACAGTTACAGGAAAGTCTTAAGCGATAACTGTATATTTTTCACTTAAAATTGTTAAAACGTAATTTTTATTATTTTGCACCATATATATATATATATATATATATATAAAACGCAAACCCATCAACTCTCCACAATTAAGATAAATTCGTTAGGCGAATTATCCTTCTTTCTTCCTTGTCCACTTTTGTTTGTTGACCACTTAATGGGTTCAATAGGTGATAGACGGAAGTAGAAGGCTACGGCTTTTGATGGTTCCGTTTCTCCAGGCGAGGAATCTCTGTACCAGAGGGATAGTTACATGTCGCAACTTTGCTTAGTTGTATCAAAGGGCTAAAACTTAGACAGTAAAATTGTTGAATGTCTTGTGTGGGACACTCGAAAAAAAGTCGACGGGCTTCGCTGGACGGTAGACTCTCTAAGTGTGCTACTAGGATTGCCTTTAGGATATCCCCCACGTAAGCATGTCTGTACTGGTGCATTTGCATGTATTGTTTCCTCCTGTGTACAAATTGTCGATTTTTCCGTTGTGCCTGTTGCCCATTTGCGACGGTGAACGCCTTTGTTCAAGGAAGCTCTCACGTTCCGAATCAAAGGTATTCATTGTTCGTTAGGTCTCATCCAGGATGCTGGAAACGCTTCACTGGGCAAGTTTCTGAGTCTGTTTTCATACTTTGTACCCATACCATGCCGGATTTTGTGTTAAAGTACGTAATATAAATGTACTTTCCGTTTGTGGATACAAATTATACCACTTTCATAATCGCTCGGACAACTGGATGCAAAATTCGAAATGTATGTAAAATCACACTTCCCTGGGACGTAAGCAATACACGTTACTACCTTTCTATGAGATCACCTAAATTGTCGGAGGATAGACGACGATCACAATGAACATAGGATGGCATTACCAAAAAGTACAGTTTTCGAAAACAGTTTATAGTCGTAATAGCAAAGATGACTGGAAAACAATTAACGGAATTTGATACGATTGGGTGACGGTACTGGTCCTTTGGATTTTGCGCTAAGCCTCCCAGAGGGTTGTGTGGCCTTCATGTACCGATCGTTTATCTAGCTGAAAAATATGGGTTTCAGTTCGACGCACTGGTAAATCCTTGTTCATATGTCCTCAACTGAAACAGACGAGCTTTTTCACGTTCGAAGCACTACGCCATTGTGACACAGTTGCGCAGTTCCTTCCGGCCCACGTGACACTAAGTAGCAGTGCAATGTCTTCGAGATGGTTTGTCGGCAGCTATGTCATTTTCCTCTGGGACACAAACGATGTATTGATGACATCAAAAACCTAAGCACCAGTGCTGGATGTTGTCATCCTTGATTTTTCCATTTTCTTGCTCGTCATACATGCAGACAACAGATCGTTGATCTGTAATTGGTTTGAGATGAGTTCCGTGAAGACACTTTGTCCATTCGGTTGCCGCTTGAACGATTGTATGTGCTTCTTTCTCCGTCGCAGAATGGTACCGTTCGGTTGAAATAAGTCTTGTAGAATAGGAGACTACTGGTCTACCGCTCTGACTCAATATGGTGATAACGGCTATGTCTGAGATCCATCTCCACAGCTAGGAGTGTCTTTGGATCAGTTTTCCTGGCAGCTTCCCTCTGTAACCCATACTCTAGTTTCTCGGAAGACTTTATGACGAGCAAATATCCGCAAGGTTGTTGACTCTTCTCCACAGAGTTCCGTTGTTTATCTTCCCTTCCGTTCTCCTTTATACGTTTGTACTTATTTATTGCGCTGTTGCTCTGTAAACTGTTTTCAGGATCAACGGCAGCCCGAACCAAAGTGTCCGGGGTGTATGTTTCAGGGTTTAAAGTGATGATGGATGTTATTATGAGACAGCGACGAGTTTATACGAAAAGCATGAAAACCGGCGAGTTCGCTAAGCGACTAAACTAACTGCTTATTTTTGCTATTTAGTGTTACGCGTGGGGAAACGAGTCTCTCACGAGTTTGAATCTTATTGAGTCCTCTCCTTAAAACCTCGGCTCAGAAAATTAATCTTCATTTCAACAGTTATGTTTTCGCTGTCGTCGAATGACTCCTAGAATACGCTCCAAAGCGGTGTGACATTCCCCACGCAAGCGAAAGTGCCGCACATTTGTAACTTAGTAATACTGCCATTAATTTGTTTGGGGCAAACGACCCGGTTGATCACGTCAGAGAGAATGCGGCAAAATGAGTACAGATTGACACAGGTTTCATATACGACATATTACTTTTCTTTGATTGTTTCCCGGTAGTACGCATTCTTCAGGTCCAATTTATTGCACACCTCAAGCTATGCGGGTTTTTTTTGCTCGGGTGGCCACCAAGGTAGATATGGCGGTTGATTCTCTGTAGTCTACAACAGTTGCTTTTCTAGTACTGGTTCGAAGTAAGGGAAACTTGTGCTCTTCATGGAAATTTTGACAGTTCACTAATTTCTTAATCGTCTTTGTATTTCAGTTTGTATAAACTAATAAGAATATGAGTAGCGCTTTGATTCGGTTGCGGTAGGTACGCAGCTTGATGCCTGCTCTTCGAATAATTCCGTGAGATCCATACGCGCGGAAACCAACTAACAAGACGATCAAGGCGATCTGCTTTCGCCGAACTGGACCTCCACTGTCTGATACTGACCTAAGTAATCATGACCATATAATGCATATCAACCGTTCTACGGTAACAAAACACTTCATATATGAGTACTAGATCTCATACTGGATTGCACCGGCGCAGTACCCAACAGTAGTACCAGTCAAATATGTGAACGTTGTGATTATTTTATCCTGTAACTGCTTTACCTGAACCTTTTTTCGTTGGACGGTTAGCATATAGATACAACATTCGTGAATGCCCCATTGAACTATTGATTGTTGACAGCGCCCTAAAACTAAAAGGTATCACTGCGATTGTTTACGACAAACAGAGAAGTAAAAGTGGCATTGATATACTGTTTACAAATTACTCCTATTTCGCAAACCTCTAGAAAGTGTCCGTCCTTCCTGAAATTTTCAGGTAAGGTTGATTGTATCCACAAAAAATGCATATAAATAGCTGAACCTTGGTATGACTAAGACTGCTGTTGGGCAAGCTCGAGTATGCTTACTTACTTGAAGGTCGTTCGGAATTCCATCATCTGTTTGAGGAGACCGGCGAATGAGGTGCAGACCGCTAATGAAAGTATCCGGGATGGAATCATCTTTTGGTCAAGGCTGTGATTGACCCCGTGCTTGTAGGTTGCTATTAAGCGACTGACAAACTTCATTTTTCGGTACAATATACAGCGACCCTTATGTGAATATCACTGCTTCAAAGGTTGAATTCTCTGGTTAACGTTTAAGCGGACATTCCGCTTAGTTAATGAGGATGTTCAGTTTGTCCAGCATGTGCGGTTCAGTCGACGACGGTAAATATCGGATTCCCTTGTCTTGTAGCGTGGATCACCCTCAAACTGTTTGAGCTATAAAAGCCGTTTCGTTGTTAATCGGTTACACTTAAGGCGAATAAATGGCGGCGATCCATTGAACTGCATCACAATCGATATTGACTAACCCGAAGAAGCCGAGGTTCATCGAGTTTATTCATAACGGTCCTGAGCCTGGCCAGAAGGTACTGTGGCTCAGGCGGCCACTCACTTTAACAGTAACGCGGAATATCCCGGAAGGAAACGTTCCTAAAAGGTAAAAATTTGATAAACCAAGGATTGGCGGGAGAAGTGTTGTGAGCGCAACGACGCCATTGATGGCATCACTACCATTTTGCATTGGGGATCAGCACAGGGAAGTCTTCCATCAAAATAATGCATCCTGTGTCGAAATCCGGTACTCGAAATACAGAGACGATGAAATGCTCACAGTTGTGCCCGGGCACCGAACACCTAGCCACCTCTTGACGAGAAAGACAACCAAGTCGAGCATTAAGATCGCCGGCTAGTATGATGTCACAGTGTTTGGTCTGATTTAGAGAAACAATCTTTTTGAGCGTGTGTCGATTTAATGGATATGTGACGCTTTTCTGATTTGCGTCTACAACTGTATCGAGTCTGATAACTCATAGGCGACTGTTTGTTAAAATCTAGTCGAGCGCACACTGTTCTGCTCTGGAACTCAATGCGATTCCCACTCCAGCTTGACCACCGGATTCAGCTTCTGCACTATCAAAAAACATGAGAGAAGCGCTCCGATGGACAGTTATTTAAAGTTGGGCTTAAATGGATAACGGTACTAGAAACAAACTCACGTCTCTGACACGCAGCACACATCAAGTTCATGGTTTAAAAGGGTACTTGCCTGAGCAGTCTGCTGATCTACTTGATGGAGAGTGCGGATATTGGGAGCGCCAATGTTTACCAGTTGTCTTGGCTTTAGAAAATAATTGTCACTCGAGGGCAAAGGGAAGGCAAGAAACTTAGAAGCAAAATGAAAAGACATGGTAATGGATGAATATTGTCACCATTCAAGAGGACGCTAACCCTTGCTACTTCCCTGTCGTTTATGCCACGGAAGGATTTGACTTAAGGGACCCCACCCAGATGCTCTGATTCAAAAGTCAAGTCCGCGAGACAACATGATACATGGTTTTCTTTGGGCACCCTACCTGGAACCAGTGACTCAAGGAGCCGAATCAACTGGCAGTGAGCAGCTTGCCTAACCCGAGGGCGCAGTGAATATGATATTAATATCTTATTCTAATCATTTTTGTGCGCATCGGATGTATTCGAATCTTCGTCTTGCTCTAGATGATACCAAGTTTTTGGACTACTAAATGACACGTCGGTGATCATGGTCAACAATTGGGCTCTTCGTTCGAGAGTACGTTTTCTAACCCCTTTCTTCCTGATTCGAAAGACAGCAGTGTCGCGATTATAAGAGTTGTCTTGTTCTTTGCTCGTATGATCGTGCCTCACTAACTAGACACTCCTACGCAGCCAGTAGTGTGACATACGTTCCTATGGGCGCATCTGCTTTTCATCTGACTGTCTCGCTTTGGCCGGTTTGACATGGTTACACCTAAAAGGACGGGTTCTGGTCAGCGTAGCCCTCCAGATCGATGCACTAGCCTCAACACCACATCAAGACAGCAGAATAGATCAGGGTATGCGATCTAAGGTGTTTGAAGTTTCCGTGTAATTAGAAGAACGTGTAGCGAACAAGCTTGTTTTCGGTTATTTATCATCGGGCTATATACGAGAAAGAGTCAAAAAGTAATGCCAATGTTTTCAATTCTGGTGAAGTTTTTCTTAAAATTACCTGAATTTTCCCCAGTTATAAATGATTTTATCATTTACGTTATGTAATAGTTTGTTTCTTACTTTTCATGTTTTTAGACTCAAGGAAAACTCAGAATGGCTGCCCCCGTAGAGTTGCGTCAAATCAAAGTGCAGTGGTTGAATTACTTGCTGCTGAGGGGGAAACCCCCATGAACATTCACAGACGATTAACAAATGTGTTTGAGGACAATACTGTAGATTATAGCAATGTATGCAGGTAGGTTCGTCGTTTGAAGGATGAAAAGGTGGGAACTATGAGCGTAGCCGATAAACCCCGTTCTGGCCGTTCATCCGCGTCTGTCAATCCTGCCACTAAAGCAAAAGCAGATGCTCTGATCAGAGAAGACAGACGTATAACTCTTGATGAATTGGCAGAAAACCTTGGAGTGATCCATGGAAGTGCTTACAACATAGTCCAGTCACTTGACTTTTCAAAAGGGTGTGCCCGCTGGATACCGAGAGAGCTGACAAAATTTTACGAGGCAGGGATACATGCGCTCATTCAAAGGTGGAACGTTGCTATTTAGCGTAACGGTGACTATGTTGAGAAGTAGGGATGTGATCCACAAAGGACCAGCTTTATTTTGATGTATAATACATGTTCCTGTGTTGGTAATTATACCTGTCCGAAATAAAATGACATTACTTTTTGACTCCCCCTCGTACAACACATTCATTTGGATTAATCATGTGTGAGAAAAGTTACGGTAATGGATCGAACGGTTCCTTTATCAGTTTGGGAAAGATCAGGTCGATTGTACAAGTTATTGATGGCTGTTAAGATAGTTATCATGATTACGCTATCTGTTCGGTCCGGACGTGGACACCATGCCATGGAAGATTCAGTGTTTTGGCTGAGCGTTTTTGAATACATAGTGGGGGGAGAGTAAGCGGATGGCTGTGGCTTCTGCGATTGCCAACAGGCGCTTTTTAACCTGTCTTGATTGTAAACTAGGAGCGCGATGGATAGGACGAAATGAGTCACTGAGATCGATTGAGTGGTTGGACTTCATTAGGTGCGCAGCGATAGAAGACGAGCAAGATTTTGCCAAGCCCCAAGTTAGCCACATTGGATGATGCTCCTGAATGCGTTTGGATAATCGCGGTGTCGTGCGGTCTACAGAGCTCGTTTCATCAGAATAAACGAAATGGTATACACAGTAACGTACTGGTAATTGTTGGAACCATCGCTGTCATCTTTCTATCAATCATCCATCAACATTTAAAAGAACTGATTTCTACTTGAATTGTAACCTGTTGTTTTCCGTTTGAATATTTACTAACGGTGCCAGTTTTATCCCGACCGACTCCACCGTAGTTGTTATGTTCAATCGCGGCGCACGGACCTCTCCTCTGGTTTCCGTTTTTTCGTACACGAAACTTTGGAAGGTACGATTGAAGAGTCCAGTGAGCTTGATAACGAGTCTCATCCTTTTACCAGGTTGACCGGCATGGAGTACGCGGAAGACGTTGTCTTGCTTGACCCATCTACCGAAGGCTTGCAGAATACACTGAGCAAAGTGAATTACCGGTTTAGTTTGTGGCATGTTCGCTTCGCATCTTTCATGTACATAATATTGCTTTAAGGTCGGGACATCCCCTCTCTCGTGTTCTCTTAGTCCGATTGTGATTTTGAAGTATTCCTTACATTGAGGCAATATTATATCGACAAATGGAACTGTTGCTGATGAGATGTCAGCTAACACAGCAAAGGTACGTGTCGTCTTGACCAATTTGCGCCATCTGTGACGTCGAAGTGACGTTCGGTTATCGCAGAGAAAGAGTACATATTATTCCTTGCAATTCCAAAACGTGGCCTTTTCGCGACATAATTATAAACCGACTTGCTGGGTTTAACCATCGCTATCTCCTCCAGTCAGTCCACATCAAGTGGGATGATGGCGTGAGCAATGCGACCGTTGGCCAGCACTAAATCCGGAGCACTGGAGATGCGCGACCAGTTGGTCAACTAATCACGTTGAGGAGCCTGTGGTGGTTGGTTCATGAATTCCGCATGCCAGTTGAGCGTTTACCGCACCGGGCGTTATATACTCAGACCACTAATAGTTGAGTAAAACCGCACGGTGGTCAAGCAGCAACGTGGCGTCGAAATGTAACCCTAACTTACGTTGAATAAAGTAAGGGGATGGTGCTGGTTCCGTTATGGACTTTAACGCAAATCAGGTGAATACCGTTGCGAACCACCGGTTGAGACAGTAGAAACATACGGAGTACGACAGATGAATGGGTTGGTGTGAGAATAGTGCTGGGTTTGAATTAGTTTGCTGGATGAAACTGTATAAGCCTTTGAATCGAAACTCCTCACCTTAGGGCCGTGTGCTGTTTGGTTCGTATGGCGGCATGCTATGTTGCATTGAATAATCATTCCTGTTGATGTATCACGTGGAAGTGAATGACAAAATCTGAGTAGTTGTGAAAGTCTTTTTGACCATAAGCCATGCCAAACACTGAACAAAGTACTGTGTTGGTGCCACCGACACTAACGTTGCTGACACCGTTGAACATGTGGGGCGTCTCATGCCTGGCGCTGTACCAAGAGTTCCATGTCGGACACTGTGGTACCTTGGTCGAATAAGCATATCCGCCTTTCCAGTTAACTTTATTCGTTGAAACATGGGGCAAAAGGTTATTACCGTCGGTGCACGTCACGTACTGGATGTTACATATTAAAGAGCCAATTGATCTGAATGCATTCAGTTCAATAAGGTAATTAAGGGGCATTCATGGACGAACGCATTGGAGGTATGATGATACGTTCACCATGATGGATCGGCTGATTAACCAGCGATCTGTCAGTTTCGGACGAGGTCATTCAAATTCCTACAATCTCGTCATCACTCACGTCGAGGGCTATAACCGTTATCCTAAGTTGCAACGCGCTTCGGTCGTCGACGTGCCCGTGTTTGTGACCTTATTAGTTCTGCTTGGCCCTGTTTTTTCCGTTTTTATTCCTTTCAGCAAATCTGTCTTCTAGACTGTTGCGATGAGCGGCGATTAAAACCACAGTGCTCTGATCTTACTTACCGCCGTTACAAGTGAATCAGGGGCTATCCGAATATTTTTTCCATTCGACACCGGCTTGGATAAGGCGGACCAAAAAGGGTCTCTTTAATCTAAAAACATAACATTTTGATTTCCTTCTTTTGGGTTGTCTGATGCTAGTGATTTGTTGTAAGAGACTAAAACCGCATATTCTGTGGAGGAAGTTCGACGTCGATTTCAGCCAGACACCCGGGCAACCCTACACAAAATTTAGACATTGTGTGTGAAGTACACGTCATTGTGCAAACAACGAGATTGTGGACAGCACAAACACTTCATATGGAGTAGTCCTGTTGAGTCGTGATAGTTTTATATTTGGTGTTGTTGCGCAGTTGATTCGTGAATAGTGGATTGTTTAATGAAACTAATTTACTTTATCGATGTATTCTGAGGGACCAAAAAGTTCCCATACGAGATCATAGTCAAGGTGGTTCATCGTGGAAAGTGAAACCACATCGTCGTTTAAATTCTACGTGTGCGTTATCAAGAAAGTATATCATCAACCAACTGTGGTTTCTAAAAACCACAAAACTTGGATGTGATCTATTTGAGGAAGCTAGTAGGACGTATTTCCTACTATCCCCTTGAAACTCCTAAGACTTCCCTCTAGCATGTTCCTCGCAAGTTATTGGAAGTAAGTTAAACCCAGCTTATTCCGTTATCCCGTTAGCGCATCTTCGATCACTGATGTTTCATGCATTGTAAGGGTCCCGATAAGACCGCCTTTCTCGTTTCACTTAAGAGGTGTTTAACTTTGTAACCCACTTCTGTTAATGCTGTATTTTATGGTTTGGAACAGTGTTCTGAAATGACGCTGTACTTTCTTGAGTATGCACGCTTCTTTCACGAGAAAGACGAACGATGTTTGCGGGCAGGTTTCCAGACTTATCTCTAGGGCTCCATGGCGTTCGACCTTATATGCTATATTATTACGTATGTTTCTTTCCAGTACCTTAAGTAATCAAACTGAGGATGGCTAGTTCGTAATGAAAGTTTTCTTCTCTGTTTCCACTTTTGTTAATTAGCCTTACTGCCATCACTTCCCAAACCCGGATAATCTGATTTTTTCGACTGATTTTTTATATAGATGTCCTAAATATTGGATTAGAGAATCAGCTGTAGCCCTTAGTGTTATTAAAAGCATGTTGCCTGGCTCTGCTGCCCCTCAAATTTAGATCAAACTAGTGGATATAACACAGCGGGAGCCACTTTATAAACTAGAACACATTTGACCTGACTTCCATTTCCATCCTCGTCACTAGTTATCAGCTGTACCCATGTGAAGGTACAGTTCCTAACTTTAGTGGTTCAAAGTAACTTTTTGGTCAGTATTTTTGTTAGACATTGAACACAAAAGGGGGCGCCGTTTTTTTTAATAATTTTTGTGTTTATGTCGTCACAAGGTTATACAAATCCTCATCAATGTGCTTATCGCTTTTCCTGAGTAACCTCCTTCGTTTTACTTCAATTTTCCGGCTAACAGATGGATGGCAACCTCTTCCTGTTTCTTACACCACAGCGTTCCTGTTTCTATAAGCAGCTGTACCATTCACCTTTTTGAACGGTTATGCATGCATCCATCTTCCTCAAGTTTGCTAATTGAGTGCTGTCTAATCATTCCCGTTCACGTCTTTTATTGACCAACTGATTTCCACGTTGGTCTCTATTCTGGGTATAATCCATGGTTCCGTTCCATTTATGCGAATATCCGCCGAATATCAAAATCGGTTCCACCCTATCCTCAACCTGGACGCTGTGTGACGCAAATTATCCACAACTTATTCACAAGGAAGAAACCGACCATGTTGCACGTAACCATTTATATTTCCATTCAACTTTCGGCGAAACACAGTTCTCTGATACTCCTTACAGTTTCATAGTTTTTCTTATTTGTGTAGGCGAACGGGTTTCGCACGATTTTATCCCTAGTCATCTCGGACTTTGTTGTGAATAAACCGTGCGCCAAACCTGTTCTCGTCATGTGGTAAAAGTTTTACATCGCTTATGGTGGTGTTCACCATAACATAGCTGTCTGCTAGACGACTGTCGGTTCAACGGGGTGCTTCTGGCCGGTTTTCACTGACGATCTAGCATGTATCCCAACACACCCATTGTCACATCAGACCTAAAAGGGAACTTGACTGGTTAGCAGTTCTCCTACCGTCCGTATATCAGGGTAAGGGAATTTAAACACGACAGACGCGCGAACGTCTACGAATTGGAGATACTTCATTGTCCCGTTCGGCATACCGTACTGGGATGGACATTACGTACACAGTTCGCATGGCCGCAGACACAACAAGCATTTAGAGCGTACTGTGAAAAGTTAAAGGTTTCGTAAAGCCATTGTCAGCTCTGTGTTTTCCTCTCTACTTTGTTTCGTATTGCATTTCAATACGCCATTTTATCGCCTTGTGCCCCTTAACGTACGGTTATCCCGACCGAATTACTGTTGCGCCAGCCTTAATTGATTCACTTAAGCAAGCAATTCTTGCGGTATGTATGCAGCGAATATGCGATGATGAGTGGCGTAGGTGTTCTTTTTTGCACTAACTTTCTGATCGTTTGTTTCAACAGGTTTCATTCTCAAATGTCCGGTCAACTTTATAATCAAGAACTTAACTGTTCTCAGTTCCATGGTGGACCTTCGCTTGAGGAGGAGCAAGCTCATTCTTCTCACCCTGGTTACAGTCCGTTCGATAATCTTGATGAGGTAATCGGTCACAACAATCGCTGCTCATTTTCGGACATACTTTAGGCTCAAGTTGGCTGTCAGTTTCCGAAGACAAACTCAGCTCAGAAACGTTTCTGCAATATGTTTACCACTCAGAAATTTTGTGAATGGTTAAGGCATGAGTGGTTGTATTCTACCACTGATAGGTTTGTATTCTACCACTGTTCGCCAAATGCTTAGGGAGATATTTTTAGGTTGTAATGATTTTCAGATAATATTACGTGAACAGTTCCCCACCTTAAAAACGCGGAATTTGCTCCGTGGTCAGTGGGCTATTATTAGACGGATAATAGGCAGACCGCGACGCTTCAGCGCTACGTTCCTTGCGGAGGAACGTGGAAGTGTTCATGGAAAGCGTAGAAATCTGCACTATTTACAACAAGTTACGCTCACTGGTTCATTGGGACCAATGGCTTCCGAACACTTAGATACACTATTAACCTGCCTGCCGGCAACCACCCGCATTCCACCCCGCCTGCCAGTTGGGACCAGAGTCTGCATACGGTGAGCTTATCCGTTTGATTGAGATATACCCCCAGAACGTGCACTCCCGTCCAGGGACTTTTTCTGGGCGTTATACAAGACGCTTGCCCTGGGGATGGCCACTATGCTGTTTGGGTTGAAGATTTAATCCTTTCAAACAATTTCGTCGATTGTCCTCCCAATTCAGTTGATCAAAGTGGCATCACCTATAGAGGTTTCCGCATAGTCCCTGACGAAGACGTATTTCCTCTGCCCAATCAGTCGCTGCCGCAGTCGATACCTTTGTCAGCTATCAGGTATCATTTTAAAGAGAATTTGTTTCCCAATGCGGAGCATTCATCCGCTCATGGGCTCCGCATGGTTGGGTTATTTTCAAACTCGAGGCTTGTTGATACAACCAATATGCGCACGGATTACGACGCGAGTGAGTTATGCATTTTTGCCTGGTTTATTTCAATCTCAGCTCCTTTATCTAGCTCCGGCGGTCCTTTACTGAGCGATAGCGTATGCACTACGGAATGCCCAATAGAACCAAATGGACACTCTAGTATAGTGACAGATAATCTTTTAGTGTCAAGCTTGAAGCAGGACTCTGATGCGGCTCCCAATTGTTCATTTGATTTGCCTGTGCCGCATTCGGTCGACCCGCAATCGAATATGAAACTGTTTGCAAGTCTGGTGAGCTTTTATCATAGTAACTTGTTTCATGGTGACTCCGTTCTGATTTGTTCTTATGGTTTTCACAATTGTTATTCATTTTCGAATGTTCATGTGATCGTCCCACTCTTGTTCCTGATCATGCGTGTACGTCAAATACTTTCAGAGTGCGATTATCACAACCTTTTTGTTAAGTGTTCACGATTTTGTTCACCTTCCCCAGCGCCCCGATTGCATTTTTTCTCATTTATTCGCAGGCCAAACTTTATAAGCTGTTGGATGATAAACGCGTTTCCGTTGCGAAATTGAAGGTGATGAATGATACAGCGGAAATTAAGGTATTCATAATAGTTTTATTAATGCTCTCGATATACCCGTTTAGCTTTCGGAAAACCATAACAACATTACGGTTCAGTTTCAGCACAGTTATGCCACCCTAATATTGTATTTGGATAAACTCAACCAAGAGCTGAAACACCACATGGATGTAGTCTTGATGCACGTCGCCAAGGTAGGTTCTGACCAAATATTCACTCACCTAGAAAGATTAAAGCCATTTTTGCTCTGTGGTTGTGAAGTTCATCATGTTCTTCCGTGCCTTCCTTTGTTTCTCCTGTCTTTGATTACTCATCTTTGAAGCTTCCGTGTGGAATTTTCGGACCTTCAAAATTATGTTATCAGGCACCAGGTTATAAGCAATGAATGACTGTTCATGTATTGTTGCTTGCTGAACTGTTCCTCTGGGGAGATTTAGATTCCCTTGGTTATAAACGTAAGCAGATCACAATGCATTTGACTGTCAAGTTCCATGGGCTGAGTCTACTGAGTACCTGCAGTATTCTAGTGACCCATCATATTCTCGTTTGGGCCGGACAAAATTGTCACGAATTTTTCAAATACACTACGAGCCGGGTTTTCGCAATCCGTTAACAATGTTGATCGCTCTGTTTCTATTTCACCACTCCTCTCAGGTCTTACACCTACTTACAGGCCTACCCCATTGTCGTTTGAACTGGTAATGCGTGAGCCTAGATCACCAAGTATGACAACTGACAATCCATCTAGTTCGAAATCGAATTATTTGTAGTGAAGGTCCAGAATTTTTAATTGGTTTGGCTCGTTTTGGTTGCTCTTGCCAACTGCGATTCTTGATTGATCGACCAACTAATGAACACACAGTCTGCCACAGCTTGATTTAGTGCCCCGTGGCCTGAACATATTTGCGGGTGGGCAAGGGAACGACGTGATTATGTTTGTAATAACTAAACAGCTCGTTGTGCGAGACAAGTAGACACTGCTAACGAATGTCAGATGCTCGCGATTACCTATGTAACCGGTTAGAATCCCTCTGATGTTCAGCATCCTATGTCTACATAGCGTTACCAACTGTATCTAACGTTCAGTTTTTTTTTCAATGTCAGTAGAGGATTTTTTGTCACTGTCTAGGTCAGCGATCGCAGACTCACTACTTCAGTAGTTGAATAAACTTCCCAAGCTTGTGAATACAGTCATTTATACTTTTATGTACAGATGCCTATCTCAGCTACACCCTACTTACTTTCCACTTGCGATGGGCAAGTTTATGAAGCAGTTTCAGTGAGTATGAGCATGTTTCTTTACTGTTTCTGCGTACCCTGAATAATAACAGGATCACGGAAAGTTGTTGGTTTGATTAGTTAATCCATCTGTTAATGACGATGATATGGGCTTAATGTTTGTTAGAATCTTTTCTGATATACCACAGAAATCGTTTCATTTGCCACTTTCAGTCGATTCAACTATTTATCCTATTGCTGCTTCTTGTTTATATAAGCGAGCGTGTTCGTTTCCGTTCCATGCTTGTCGTGGGTTTTGGTTGTGGGTTGTTTCCGTTGGCGACTTCGTAGAACTGGTTCTCATTGGGACTCTGTACCAGTGAATGTATTCGAACTTTATTCCAGATTGCTCAAGACCAGAATATGATGCATTTGAACTACCTTACTGACTGGCGCCGGCGATGTGATGACGAGGCTCAAGAAATGGTCAGCAGGATCAAGATGGCACAGGTGAATTGCTCTCGTATTTTTTTTAATACTTTCATCCTCTCTAAGCTCTGTGCTAGTTATAGGCGCTTGTACACCATAGTAAGTTGCCATGTAGTTTTCTCTAGCAGCAAGGTGGGCTGTTTTTATGATATACCAGTCTATCCTGGATATTCAGCGAACAGTAATTGCCATGATACACCAACCTTGGAAGCAGATTGTGATGTATAAGTACATGTTCAATTGCCTTCTCATTCTTACGTTATACAGGTAGCGAAAATCTCACTAATCATAAATTCCATTTTAACACCAAAAATGTAAGTTCTCATCGATTTCATCAGCCTAAAAGAATCCTCGTTCTTTATGACGTAACAGTTTATTATTGTTTTTTTTTTGAAGACGAGGCTATTACTGTGAGAGTTTGCATGTGTTTCTTATCATTGCTACATTTCAAACATGCCGTACAGATTCAATGCCTTGATTGACAGATTCGAGTTACTCTCCGAGTGTCAGACTGAACAGATCGCCATGACAAGCGGGCGTCTTTCAGAAGCAATAAATGACGAAGCTTAGAAAGTCATGTACACAATTTTCTTTTATTGAGTGCTCGGCATGTTTGGGACTTTGAGTGTTGCCCGAACGCCCCACTCGAAATGCCATCCGCAGTGATTCGCACGCACAGGAGAAGAATACAAGGCCTTTTTGGCAGATAATACCGGAAACATACTCTCGAATTAGCTGCCCGTAAAGCGATAAACGTGTTCGTAATACAGATTTATAAAAGTGATATCGCAATATATACGTGAAGTGCACGAACGTTCAGACTACCGCACTTCCTCGTACGTTGGTATTTTCAGCTGGCTAATGCAGAGATTTTTCGTAGCGTGTGTTGGATTTGCGGTCTGCTGGATTTGCGCGCTTCAGATCAAGCCGAAACAGGCGTTGTTTCTGTTAACAGTGATTTGGTTAGGAATGGTCACAAGAGGGGAGTTTACAAAGGTTAGGTTGGGTCGATTTACTGTTAAAGCTGAGAGTCAAGGTATCCAAAGTGGAAACGGCAATATACGAATAACTAGTGTACCTTATCTACCTTCGAACGCGTCCTTCGTTTGCAGGTAAATCTGTTTTAAAAAGTTCCGCTTCTTTTCACTTATTTCATGGGAGGCGATTATCTGCAAGTCATCGACCACTCACTCACTAGCGACTACCCTCATTTTGAATACCTTCACTTTCATAACTGGTTCACTTGGTAGAGGAAATTTTTTAGCCAAACAAAACACAACCCTAGAGTAGGTGGGCCTCCGTTGTTCTCACATGTACTCTAATTTCTAGAAGTTGACTCAATTCGTTCGTCGTTCCATATTTCTACTTAGCACGCCTCAGCATCCCAGTCATTATGGATGATTACGTTGTGCGATGCGACCTTCTGTTACAGTCTTCGGTATAGTCCTATAAACTCAACCATGGACATAACCAGATACAGTAGCACTAATTATTCAAGACTGTCACGTATTTGAGAGTGCTCACCGAAACTGTGCCACTATTGCTCGCGTTTGGTTTATGTTAACCTTGATCTGCAATGTGAAAATGGTATTTGGGCACAAAGGCCATAATAATGTCTGTTCAGCACCACTGGTAATCCATTGTTCTCATTACAACGGTTGAGGAAGCCGAGCAAACGGTAATCGAAAATTCGAGTCGTGCGTTGAAAATATGTTCCGAATCAGCTGCGTAACTGAGATGTAAATAAATTTCTGTTACCGATTTTCATTATAATCTCACTTCCCACGTTCCCCTGATGTGTCAACAACCGTCTAGGATTATACTGTTTAGCTGAAGGCTTGTGTAAGCATTCGCACTCCACTTATCATGTTGCTACATCGCTGCATTCACGTTGACTATCCTTGGGATTTCATTCGTTTGTATGCTCTGCATGTATCACTTTGTACGCTTGCGGCGCAAGTACAATCACTACATATTGACTGCGTCTTCAACTAACGTTATAACGAAGATAATTTATAAGATGCCAAAACTTGCGGGATGATTTGATGTCCTCTGCACATACGCAACGCTAGTTGTCATTTCTCAGCCAATGTGATGTCGCTGACCGTTAAAAGTTGGTGTTGCGCAACAACACAATGAAGAACTTGCTCGAGTCGACATTGCGATTCGTTAACGGGATGCATTTCTTAGTTGATGATCGAGGGTCTCATTCTTGTTTTACATCACTGACTGTGCCGACCATTCCACGGTGTCTATCATGCTAAGTAACAATACGTTGGTGGCTCTTACTTGTGCCTAGCTGCCATACAACCATGTTAAAAACCCTAGCTTAGGGGTCAAAGCAACGTACCGGATGGAACTTGATCTATTTAACCACTCTTTAACCCAAAAATGCCCACGCCTCACGAACAGATCACTGATTTACTAGTTAATCTAAGACGTGAGATAGCGTCCTCGTCATCTCCATTCTTCTTGTTCGTTAATTACCATTACTTCACGGGCAGATCTGTCAGACAACGACAACATTCACGCCACTGAGCCCGACTGGATACCATATCCCCCGTTGTTTGTAGGTAGCTACCAGGTGTGTTACAATCATATCCTCTCAGGTAAAGAACAGCCTATTGCACCCAGCTTGTCTGTGACCACTTTCATTTCTCTTTAGCAAGTCGTCGATTAACCACGTTTTGCCTCATTACTGTATAGTAATGTGAATAGTTTAATGCGATCGCCCGTCCTCACTACACTCCTCTCCTCGCCGAGATTGTTCCAGCTGCATCAAAAGTTCCCACTCTCTCCGTCCTCTGTACAATCTGTGTATTGACCTTCGTGATGTTGATACACTTGTGCATTCTCTTCTGATCATGGTGTCATAGTACTTGCAAAGCTGACTTCCGTGAACTCGGTGTTGATTCTTCTCATTCTTCATCACATACACTGGTTCACGACGTACCACTACTACATACAGTCCCATCCACCTTGTCATGAACTTCCTAGATCTGGGCCATGTTTCACCCGGACTCCATAGATCTCTGTACATAACTTTCGAATCAGGTTCAAACACAGTACATCAACCCGACAACTTTGCAGTCGACTGCCCCTTGGAAACTTTGTGCCCTTATCAGGTTCTGCCTGGCCAATCTTCAAGCTTCTACTAATTCATGCGTGCTCATCAGTCGGTCTCGCCAATTTCCTGGTCAACTGTCGGGCAAGGCACACACCCATATATTAACTCGAACGGCAGTTCTATTAACGTATCTTTTTTACCTATGGTGCCGAAAGGTTCGTATCAAAATTTCAAACATGAGAAACCAGAGCTACTCAGAGTGTGTTGTTTGTCTTGAGCAATTTATGCCTACAAAAGAAGTCATTTTATTCGATACAGAACACCGGCCTTTTTTAAGTTGTTTCTAAAGTCCTCTCGTATATATAGTCAGTCTAGTTAATTTAGTGAAATATGATGTTTTTTCATACGTTACTTCCTCACCTTTTGTAACTCTGCTTTCTTATCCACAACACAATTGGTAATTATTTTGATGCACTGTGGCGCTGTAGTGAGAAATCCCCACAAATTTTACAGTACTGTAACATTATTTTCCTTGATGTTTACATTAAGATGGTTCGTATTTTGTTTTAAACGGTGCCTGCTTTCTCTATGTCCTCCGTGTTCTACAGCGTCGCGTTACTCTTGATGACTGCAAAGTGGATCTGGTTGCGAAGCTCAGCTGTTTGTTAATACACCTGTGTGTGAGTTCTACCTTCCTGCCTTCCACGTTTCGTCTGATTCCTTACTTGCAGAATTTATCCGATCAACGGATTATCGGACAAACTTTGACTTGCATCGAGGATCTGTTGAAAGAAATCCGTGAATATTTGCATCCAAGCAATGTGCAGTAAGTTAGTTGGTCATGCAACAAAGTTCCGTACTACTTGCTAGGTGTTTCGAGTTGACCGTGGAACAGTTTATCGGAAAAATAATCCACGCTGTCACAAGTGCTTACCACTCGTGTTTTCAGACCTCTTATCCATTCATGGCTCAGTCTCAACCTCCTGCTCCGTCTCAGATGACCTATCCGGACAACATGACCTGCATTTGACCATTCCGTTTTTCAGGCCGGTTGCGCAGCTTCCAACCAAACAACGCCCCCAATATAGTCTTTCTTACCTGTTCGCTCCTGGATTTTCTTTTTTGCACCCCACTCCTGGCATTTGTTACACCTTTCGAAAGCTGTTTGCTGGTTGACCAAATCAACATGCGCTGGTGACTGTTTGTTTGTTCTCTTGCATCAGCCCTTTCACCTTTTTGTTTGTCTTTTAGTTCTTGTTTCATTCCGGTGATTTGAAACATTTGAACACTGTCGGGCATATTTCGTTTGCCCCGCATTTAGTGAAAGCAGCGGCTTGTCTCCCATGAAATACAGTTCAAGTTGTGTTTAGTATCTTGTATGTTTAACGTACACCGTGTCTACTGGGAATGTGGGCCTACTCTGAAACAATAACGAATATTCTGTTATCCTCAATGAACAGTGAATGAGCAATAGACTATAGGTTTGAGCATGATGGTGCATCAAGTGAATGTTTCCGGGTAAAAACGAAAAGTCTGGTACAGATAACCTCGGACCTGTTTGGTTTCATTTCCTTTGTCCCGAGCACGAAACATTAGTGTTCAATATGTAATGATAGCTAAATCTGATAGGATAGTTGAGGGAGAAGAAGTAGCATATGTTCGGCTATCCATTCTGTTGCATGCAACAGATAGGGTAACCCCATTTACACTGCGAGATGGTCGATACAGTTTGGAATTATTGGTGTTGTGAGTTTTCTCTGGCGACAGAAGAGCATCTCTCTGACGTTTAAGGATCGCGTAGATAAGGCAACAGTGAGGACTGTAAGGAACGAGGAGGTTAGGAAGCGGGTAGTTGGTAGTGATTGTCGAACGAGTTCTTTCTTTCAATCTTTACAGTTGCACAGACTTAGGTGGTTAGGTCATGTGCTAAGGATTCCAACTAGTCGTCTGCCACACTGAGCATTTTTCGCCGACGCTGCGGCCGACTAGCTTAAGGTCCAAGGTGGACGGATGACCTGGCAATTTGAGAGCCACTCAAACCTGGGGTGTGGTTGGCAGCTCTTTCGCATGCATGGAAACCGGACTTAAAGTGCAGACCCATATAACAGTGATGAACTGCGCATATGTTTGCATACTACTTAAAAACGCAAATGAATGGTACAGCGTCAATTGAGGATAATAACACTTATCAGGATAAGGGGTGCAGAAAGCATGCGACTGCGCCGAACGTGACTGTTAGCTGGTGCCCGAAGAGTTTAGTCGTTCAAATGTGTGTATGCGTCTATGGTGATGTCTTATGTGCTGAATAAATAATTGTGGTAGGTCATTTGAGCGTTCCCGGAGGGCTTCATGGCCGAACTCATTACTGACCTGGCGGATGCTCTCACACACACGACAGTGGCAACACAAATGGATTCCGATAGCTTGGAGTAGATCTGTGCAGAACAAACCCTGGTGGATAGATTCGGTGGTCCGATCCACCGCCGCAAGTTAATGCAGTGGCTTGGTTTGGACCGAAATCAGATCTTTTAGTGATCGCTGATTCTCTTCGAAGTTGATTAAATAGTACATTTAAAACTGATCAGTATTTCAGGCGGTAAACTTCTAAAGGAACAAGTATGTGAAAATCTCTCGGTAGTCTTTCATAACGAAGTTCACAGTGTCAGCGTCCAGTGGTGGGGAAACAAGCAGGTTTCCACAAATCATTAGAGAAATCCCAATTATATCTGTATCCTCGGTAGATGCTATCAAGTTGGACAGGAAAACATTGAAGCAGCTCTGCAAGGTAATGGAACACTCTAGATGTGATGTATCATTGTTGATAGCAGCATCAAAAAGCTTCATAAACCCATCTTCACGAAATGGATATCCAAGAATGTGATATTTGGAACATTTCTGTAGCATCTACTCAAGGCTCCATCAAAGTATTTGATCGTTATATGAAAGATATCCAATATGCTTGTGAGACAACCACATGAAAATTTCAATAAACGTTCACTCAGATATGCATCACATAATGCATGAATCACAATCCGGAATCAGGTACCTCACTTACGCGAGAATAGTATACCCTATCTAGACGAATCGTGTAAATCCTGGAAAAGGAATGTAGGCTTTTCACTAACGTAAATTGTTAACGCTACTACGAAGAACATCACGATTTGTGCCTTCTCATTGTTTTACGCAAGTTCATCAAGGGAACGAATTAACTCAAGTATCTCAATCTTTGAGGCGTCCGCTGTCACATTGTCTAATTTGATAAATGTAATCCCAGTTTTCGGCACTTCCTCACAAAGCCTTTTTAGTCCGAAAAATATATTAAGGAATAGTACTGAAGAATAATTGTGGCCAGAAAGCTGTTGATGCTACTGAGCACTGTTCCCAAATAAACAATGGTGGACTTCCACTCCTGACCACTTGAACGACCAACTAGTGACCTTAATTGCTACAATGTTTGAACGATTTGCTTCTGTACACGCACACGATCCTCCTTTCAAATGCAAACATTTGAAACGAAGTCATAATGAGATGAAGTTCTTCAGGTACTGGCACCTCACTAGAACTCTGAGTTTGTGTTGTCTGTGTCATGACCAGCTAATGTAGCGCAAGAATGCACTAAAGCAAAATGATTATTCCAAATGCATCATCAAATTGGGAGTATTCCACATAGCCAGTCGCTCACACAAGCAGCGAACTGTAATGGAACTAATAAGGCCATTTCAGAGTTGACGGTTTCGAAAAGCAACACATGCGGTCCATTGTCGATTTCCTGAGTAGTGGAAAACAAATGAACTGGCAACTTCTATCCTACTCTTCAAATCCTTACCAGTATGATAATTTATCATTCGTCGTATCGTAATGATTAGCTAAAATTAGATAGCTAAATATTCAGCAGTCTCTTGACATAGTTTATACGGCAGCTTGCCAACGTGTTTTACGAATGTACACCTCCGACATGTTCAACCCAAGGTGGCCCAAACCGAATGGTGCGCCGTGTCGGGTGTACAAGATTTCTGGTCTCCTGTTGTCTACATAAAGTGAACTGAAGTGTGGTGCGACGATCCATTATTAAGTGCCAATAATGATGTAAGGATACCGACCGATGTCTGTACATAACTGTAAGACGATTATTTTCATTAACAGGAGTGTACGCTGTCTCCGTCACATCGTCAAAGCAACGTACACCTCAGAGACAGTATGCGTCATTTGATCCAACTGAATAAGCTGTGATATTACGCTTATCTAGTGAAGTGTACTGTCTCGATAATATTTGATCCAATCGATAAAGTATAGAACTGCTGGGATATGTCCGTTTTCTCGCGGTACTGAGACCGTATTAAATCCCCTTTTGCGTTGCCACACCGCTAGTAATCTGTACAGTTAGATCAAAACGGCGTAGCAATCCCACGGTTCATTTTCCCCTTTTAATCTATCATTACCAGATCGATAGAGTTATCCTTTAACCGCAGGCGCATGCTGCTTACAGGGTGCTCTAGGACTGCTTACCTCCTGAGTGAACCCGTAATTGTTCCAGTGGGATTCAACACGGTGGTTGGCCTTAAGTACACATTAAACAGATTACCTTGGAAGCAGATACTAGAATAAATTGGAAGCGGACTCCCCATTAATATTTAAGAGACTTGCCCCGAACACTGCGGAAAAACCGGTACATTCCACCAGTCGTCCTGTAATTTGCGAATTCTATTCATTAATGAATGCAACCTTCTGGTATTTATTCGTTGGCACCAAAATAATCGGGATGGAACACAAAAATCCAGTCAGGCGACGTTTTGATACCACGTCTTCTTCGTTATACCGACAACCCACCGCGTACGTACGCAAAATTCTGGAGAGTACAACCTGTCCTGGTGCGTTCATTCACTCACAAACAATCAATCGAATCAAATGGCAATGTAGCTCCAACTGCAACAGTTATGAGGAATATACTAAAAGACTAAAGGTGCTCTTGAGTTGCAATTTCTTTTAAATCATTAAAGTACAAAGACACGAAAGCCTCACTTTCATTCCCAGTATGAAGTTACCGTACTGGACAGTTGAGATGCTTTATTTACAAAAGATGTACAATGAGGAACAAACTACCAGACACTGAAATCTGACAAAGTTGAACGCAAAACGGTTTTCTGTTTTTTATGCGCGACTTCAGTATTCATGCCCAAGGTGGAATCAATACCAGCCGTAGCAGAATGCCGCTTAAGAACAGGCGTGTTCTCCGCAATTTGTGATCCGATGTCAATGAACTTTCCCACGCCATCCCTATACACAGTAGAGGAGTCTAAAATGCAAAATAGAAGCAGATTGGACAGTAATGAATCGGAAACCTAGAGAGATTTTGGGCAAATTTCGGCAACGCACTCCTGAGGCTGACTACATGGCTAAGACTACCGTTCATTTAAACGAAGTTTAAGAAAATCCCATGTTAACAGCGGCATAAGAATATAGGGAAAAATAAACAGAAGAGCCAACAATCACCTGGATGCGTGCACGCCATTTACAGCATCACCTTGCCCCAACAGCTAGCATTTTCAGAGTAGGACTAGGTCGATAGCGAAATCTGGCACCCACTGACTTCAATCCACGAAAGCAGTCAGAGCCTCAACGAACCAATATAACGTGAAAGTTATCTTCAGCCGTTGAAAGCCACGATAAACATTGTCTAGCTTAGCTGTTCGGTGTTTCACCGGGCCTGACACAAGCTAAAAACATCTCATCAACAGTGGAGGCGACGTCATTAGTGCATGCAAATTTGTGTTTATGAGTTTGGGTGTTGCAGTTAGTGAGGACTTGTGAATGCCCACTTTTTATGCAATGGTGAAATGAATTTTCGACTTAAAGTCGGATTGGCTACTTATTGTTGCTGTTGGCCCACAGGTCTGTGTTTTTATTGTTTGCCTCCTATTACCTATGACCGATTGATCTGAAATCTTGTTGGTCAACTGTGCTACCCTTGACCTAAGTCGGACTGATTACTTGTTGCTACCTTTGAACTTTGACCTGGTCGGCCAGGTCTTCTATTGGAACTCCATACGACTGGATACCGACTGCCGACCTATGACTACTTAACTGATATTGATCCGTTTAGTTAGATTGTATTTGGTAACAGCCATGTTAACATCTCCTTGAGTCTTTTCTTCGCATTGATCCAGAGAGTTTGTTTAATTCAAGGTGATTGATCATCGAACCGGTTGACGAATAGCACACTTCTGGGAATTTTATCGCGTGTTTGGGGTTTGCCAGATCGGTGCACATGTCGAATGTGATCCTCTTGAGCGGAGATAAACAAAAAGTAACCGTGTCTTTTGATAGCTAATTTGTGTTTAGTAGGCCACATAAGTAGCTTTCATCCCGTTTAGCCAATGCAGTATTTTTCGCAACTATTGTATGGTTTCCTAAATCCCGTTCCTTCTGTCAGTGGATTCTAGTTATTTTGTAGTAGTAATGGCTGCAACCGACATACAGTGAGTTCTATTTACGACGACACCGAAGCTCTGCTTACAAGATGAAACCCTGTACTGGTGCCTAAGATCGATCAGTCTGCTTTGAACCAACTGAATGCGCTTTCAATTGCCGCGTCGAGTATCAAAAGTTGTTCACGAGGAAGCCCGCAGTGGGTCCGTGACCTTTCGGTTATATAGAGGATTGAACATAACAGCACACCGTTTCCAGATGAATAACTCAAATATTCGACGGGATTTTTCGATCATGTGTAATATATCGTACGTTTGAATAAGTAATAGATAACATATAATACACGCTTGAAGCACAGTCAGCCACAGCATCAGTACCGAGCGAAGTCGTGTCCAGAAAACTACAGATCCCATAATGAGAATGCTCTGAATCAGTTTTCATCCCACGATATTTATTATCATAGTTACAAAGCAACTATAAGTTCAAGTAACTATAGATGATATCCTGAGCAGCCTTCATGTGCCATACAGTGGGAAGAGTATGCGCGGTCGCCCCAAATCAGTCAAGTCTTTTCTCCAATACAGTTTGAATCCTGGTTGTGCGTCCTTGCAAGAATGCGCACTACTGACCAGCTCAAACAAAAGTGACTCAAGCATGATGTTCCTCTTCTGAAGGTGCTCAATGGAAAGCCTATCTGGATCCGAAGGCTGATATTAAATATGCCCACAATACTCACGGATACGAATCAGTTAGATGCAGCAAACAAAGACGATATGAAGTGAACTATCAGTTACGTAAAATGTATGAGTAGCATGTTCAATAAATCGAATCCTCAAAAATAAACACCTGGATCAATACCTGTGATACACCATACAGCAAAATAAGCACGCGGTTCGACCGATTTATTCAAGTTCCCAAGGTTACGATAAACAGAGCAAAATCCTACGCATCAGGACAAAATGCATCAAGACGAAGCAGGTGACAGTTTAAAGCTTGTGCTCATCCGTAAAGTGGTGAAACTGCGGGGCTTGTTTCTCCAGAAACAATTTCCAACGTGCAATACAAGAACAAGTGACATAGTTAAGAGTTGCTTACTGATTGTACGACTACGACGTGCTCGTTCTTCTGCTTCTAGGGCCTCCTCTTCTCGACGATTACCTGGTTTAGGTCTGGAGAGGCTCGGGTTCGTAGGCTCTGATTGTGAAGCTTGCATCCGTTCTTTAGAGAGCATTTCTTCGACCTCTTTGAAGGGATCCACAAAAACTTCGCAGTTCAGTATCTGAATTTCCTCCTAAAAATTGATCACAGTAAAAGAATATGACAAGGACTGCCAAACTGTTTTGTAGCTGGGGCAACACTCAACATACATTGCTGATTGAAGTTAGACAGTCAAGCTTCTAAACGCCTTTGCAAAACGCGAAAATGCTTCCTGATCCAATACTCAATCTCGTTCACCATGAAGTGCTTAACTGTGTATCCGATTCTTGCATCAGAATTGGGCGCACTCAGTTTGAAAGCACTTCGGGAAAAGCTTTTCATTTGCTCGTATGCTTTTATGTGCACACTGTGCCCGCTGTAACTGAACGTCGCTAGGGAAGTGCAGTTTTCAAAATGGACAGCGTTTTTAATTTGACCTGGCAGCTTCATTATCCAATGAGATCGGGAAATGATTAAAAAAACTGTGGGACTCATGGTTAAACTTAAATTCACAAGGCCGACACAGCTGAAACCAACAGTACCCACGCCTAATTCCTTACAGCACATATCGACACAACGGTTGACGCAACTTTTGGATTCCGTAAAATAAACGTCGTAAACATACTGCAACAGTGGTTTTCAAAGTGAACAACCTGATGAGTAGTTAGGACTGCAACAGACATATGTCGTTACATGGACATTACTTTGTTGATTACAGATGCTCTTTTGAAGACACAATCTGCTAACACATCCATTCAAGGCAAGTGTAAAGGAAATTGTCTATTAAGTATGGCAAACGTAAACTTCAAGTTTACGAGTAACGACACGATATATACTGCTGGTACTGCCGTAGGCAGTCCCCTTGGTCCGTTGCTAGCTTAATTCCCACACACCTGTACAAACGTTAACTGAACCGTATCCAAATAGCTAATGTTATCAGAACGATAAGAGCAAAAACACTTTATATATTGAATCAACTCAGTACCAACATTAACTCCATTAATGAGCACGAACATGTTCATTAGTTAGGGAGACGAGATCTACTTCGACTTGCTTATCAATACTGGATCGCCTTCAAAATTAGTGCGCTCCTGCGTATAAACATACTTAACTACTATTTCTATTCACATGGCCTATTAACCCACAAACACCATCATGTAAGTGAGGAGAAGTTAAACGCTCTATAGAGATAAGTTATACAAAAAAAAACTTTCCCAACGGAACAGTTTATTAGGTGGGCAACAAATTTAAAGGCCATAATACTACTTACCAACGGACGATCATCTTTGTCTGTTTCCAAAAATTCAAACTTGTTGAGAGTTTCCATGCCACCGACAACTCTGTAAATTTCAATCTGCGAGTATTCAATAGTTACTTATTACCCGAAAACGGTATGCTTTTTATCCAGATGTTTGCATTTCCTAAACGTGATGAAGCTGAAGTAATTACACAGCCAAAGTAAAAACAAGGAAGGTATAGCTTACAACTGAGACTGGTTTGTATTTGGTCCCGAATTAGCCATGGACAAGACTCCCCTTGCATCATGGCTGAGGTTCGGAAGAAATTCGTCGGCAAACGGTTTTCCCCATATCGACTCACCACCGAACCCAGTGCCACTAGGGTCTCCGCCTTGGATCTAAACTCATACAAAAGAATGGGCGAATGAGGCGAGACATGATTTACGATAAAGTAGCGAATGAGCCGATGGAATGTAGTTTCCTTGTAGTACCCGGATTCACAATGACGAATGAAATTTTCACACGTCTTAGGTACTAGATCGCAATGCAGTTCCAAATTCAGTCTGCCGTGTGTGGTGACGAGGCTGACGTAACCCTTTTTCTTTACATACTTATAGCGCACAACATCATCTTCCAAAATGGCTGGATGGGACGAGGTTTATGAAGGAATGACCACAATGAAGGAATGACTAACCCGGCTCTACTTTAGTAACAGGTTCCATGACAGTAGAAGTTAACGAAGCGGCTGCTTTCCCAGTAGAGTATACAGCCTACAAGTAAACGCTTTCGACTTAGACATGTAACAAGCTTACTGTGTTGAACGCATCTCGCTTTTTGGGTTCATCTTTACTGATCGGTTTGTTTGAAAGCATATAATCCGGAACTTTCAAGTCCTTTGGAAGTTCCGCTAGAGTTTCCTTTGTTTCTTGATTGAGTTGTCGAATAACCACGACATTTGAGCCACCTTATGAGCAGGTAGAGAAATAGAGTGTAAAAATACTTTGATTTTCTTCTTTATTTTGAACGTGATAAAATGCGGATATGTTGAATTTATCAAGGTTGGCCGGATCTTGGATCGTGATTATATCATCCTTCGTGAAAGGTTCTGAGGTTAGCAAATCAAAATAGTTATTGCTCTTCACATTGAGACGAGTAACGGCCTGAAGGGTGAAATATAATGCTAAATGTGCCTAGAAAAAAACCTCATGAGAGTATACATTCCCGGTCACTTTCACTGCAACGATGTGAGTATTTTCGTTGAAAACCTTGAATGTGACAGGACAGTGGTACTTTCCATCCGAATTTCGATGGAAATTAAGTTTTATCAACTCGCCGGCCTTCATTTTCTGAACAAAAATTTCACAAATTAAAAGACGGCGTGTGTACCTTCCCTGTCACTGGGTTTAGACCGTGCTTCCGTACAAATGGTAATACATTTCTGCGGAAGAAAATGAGATGAATTGCAAAATGGACGCACTCAAGATCAAATATGATACCTTCTTTAGTACAATAAGGAGTTTTGAAGGGCTGAAAAGTGATGCTAAGGGCGATTTGATTAAAAACACTGCAAACGACATATATGGATTATTTACCTGCAGCAGTGAAAAGGGAGACGTTTGAAGCGCCTCTTGTCCTCTGTGGCTCGCTTCCCACCATATAATGTGCTCCATTCAGTGCAGGTTAGATAGCTGGAGGCAAAATGCTCATATTGAGTGTTACGACGAAAACTAACAGCTTGTCTTTCTGATGTTGCTTTTTCCCCATTTCGTTATACACTCAACAGAAGTGACCAAGTGAGGACTAATTTTCAACGACGGAAAGACCAAATATATCCGGCTCTGAAATGTAATAGAGAATAAGACGGGAGTGACTTAGGACGGTAAACAACGTGCTATTATTCGAAAGGCAGCAACACATTTGAAGAGAATTATTTCAAAATGCAAAAAGGTTGCGACAAAGCAGATGAAAATCAGAGGGTATAATGAAGTCGGAACTAATAATATACCCTGCGGACACCTGATCTTTTCTGTGACCCGGTGGTCAGAGTTTGGTGCGCTTATTTGTCTGCACTCATTGCATTGCAGTCAGATGAGAGGTCATAAGGTTTCACTCGCCTGCTTAAATGACTCAGGCAGATGAAAGCCGCCTATCTGTCTTTCACAGTCCCCGTTTATCCACGGTTGTTTGTATGTAGTAGAATTACTAAACGACTAAAGAGATTAGCAAGCAAAGTATGCCAGGTCATGAGACCATTGAAGTAAAAAGTTATTTTTATCGATTCAACGGGTCTTAACAGCCTGCTGTTAAATGTGACACGTCGTAAGTAATGAAGTTAATGAAAAGAATGTCTTACATCTCCGGTTTACTGTTAGTCGCCACCCCAATTTTCTGTTCTCATTATCTAAGTGTCAATTCGCACGAAAACATGCCCGGATTTGCGTCGAACATAAGCTCAGTCTTTTGTTGAAAGAAAGGTGAACCTGTTTCCTCAGCAAACGCGTTGCACCAACAAACAGGCATCCTGCTAGGACACAATTTTTCAGTGGAACAATACCGAACCACTGGTATTCGTTACGGGAACGGGCCTAAAAGTTCTGTTTACCTATGAACTTGGTAACAATAGTTATGGTAAGCCAACGATCACACTGGTCTGTCAGTAGTCGCGACTGCTACTGTGAAGCTGAACAGCATGAAGGTATCCGTTTCACAAGCAATCCGCGTAGCAGTAAACACTTTATGAAACAAAAGCTAGAAACCCTTTTCTCTGCTGCCTTTGACGTTCACCAGAAATCTAAACTACTACACGAGAAAGTTAACTGTAAGGTTGCAACATAAAATAAATATTATTCGGCGTGGTCAACAGATCCTGACGGGGATCTATCTAGCAAAAAGCAACGAATTCCTGTCTATTACTGCTGGCTATCTAGTGGCATTTCAGCAAGCTGTAGTTACATCTAATTTCACTTCAAAAGTTCTATAAAAAAGGCATCTAAGTCAGAGGGAGACTGTAGGGGTTCGAATGACCTCATATGAGATTGACAGGTCGCTGGAACATCATGATAAACCCATCACCATACCTCCAATGCATTTGTCCTTAATTACCTCGTTGAACCTACAATGCGTGTAATCAAGTGAACTGTCTTTCTAACGTCGTATGCAATATGTGACGCGTCCTGACACTGATACCCCCTTGACCCACATTTTAAAGACTAAGGTAAACTATAAAAACAGCCACGTTTATTCAATCAAAGTCCAGTACAATGCCTGACAGAGACCGCTCGATGAAGCGTCTGACAAGGAATGCCCGACGTAACCAGTGGTTCCAATTCTGTCAACGACGTTAGTATCGGTGCCACTAATAAATAACCTATTTCATGATTTGGCATGGTTATCGGCCACGAACACTGCCACAGATATTCAAGTTTTGTCACACACCACTACGCAAAACATCGAGAAAAATGACTATCCGCTGTTGCATGACATACTGAACAACACGTCCTGTCTTGACGCCGCCACACCAGCCAAGCAGCACGCAGTCCTACGATGAGGACCTTCGACCCTAAGACTTGTATGGCTTCATCCAGCGAACAAATTACGAGTCAAGGACCACTATTACACTAACCCATCCATCCGTCATACCCCGCAACCTCCAATGTCACAGTTGGTGATTCGTAACAACCAAAAACCACTTTTGCTATGTTATCCGGATTTTGATAAGTCCAAACACTATTATACATTTTGTTATTCGCTTTTGTACGCTACACTACCATTTACGTGCTATATATATATATATATATATATATATATATATATAATTTCCACTAACCTTCTAATTATAAGTAATTTTTGCGCCAATAAGGCTTCCACATGAAATTCCGAACGCGTATCGTAGCAATGCCAAATCTGAAAACCCCACAAAAATATACAAAATTATGTTGTGGGCGTTAAAAATACTCACAATGCTGACAGTTACAATGCACTGTGCCGAAACACCTGAACATGCCTTTTTGTAGAGGTCAGCTAAGTAGGTGACTCATAATACGTACAGCCTGAGGCCAATTACAGGACAGATAAGTTCAAACGACTAAATTGTCAGTACAGTCTGTCAGGAAAGCCGATAAGAGACACAAACAGTCAACAAAGCCCACAGACTTTCGAACTGTACTCACTTATCCTGCACCCACTGAACTCGTTCACAACGGCTACTGTCTGATCATACTGCTTTGTGGTTTAAGCCGCCATTCACCGAAACAGTAGAGGGGAATACTCTGGAACATGGTTAGAAAAAAACTAAGCAAGAAAGGATAAAACAAGATTGAATAGGAGAGCCACAGATGTTATGAATGCAAACAGACCACTGGCTGTAGTGCGCTATTATTTCGGATAACGTTTCTGACTAGCGGCTTCGGTAAGCATGAGGTCCCTACTCACTTCGCTTTACAGAACAATCGATGATTTCACGTCATTACCTTACAACCCAATCGTCGGTGGTTTCAATGAATAATGTCAGGAGTACTAGATGCTCGGGTGACATGCCAAAAACATGATTCAACCGTCACGTGCTGTGCACCTGTATTTTTTGACTAAACGACCGCGTACTCGGAGATTTTCTACGTGCTCACTGGGCAACAGCTGTGATACACAAGCGAACTTGCCGTCTGATGTGTGTTATCTGATGAAGACAACGATGACCAAACGCAGCGAGCTTTCGAACCATAGAGCAAAGCGGATTGCAGAGAAGCATTTTACGCCCCCTTCCTTTTAAACATAACAAAACGTCCTTCTAAGGTCCCTTTTTTCTCACCTCTCGTTAAAAAACGAGGATGAGGCTCTTAGGTGCACGTATTAGAATAGCCTGAGTCTACTCAATGAAACAAGCATTTGGTAGTGACTACCAAGTTCTATTCTACTGAGTTCCGTTGTTCGATCCTTATACAGACTAAAAAGACTAGGCTGTGTACTAAGGATGGCACCTATCTGTCTGTCACACCGAACACTGTACCGATGCTGTGGCCGATTGGCGTAAGGTGCGAGGTAGACAGATGATGACCTGACAGAGAAATTAAATTGTTCACCAAGGGGTTGGCGATGGTAGGTTTAGTCTTCTTCCTGAGCTGGGAACCTCGTGAATCATAGAGTCAGTGAACAGAGACGATGGGGGAAATGGCGGTTAATCTGGCTCAACGACATAAATGTTACTGCTTGGCCGAGTTGTCCTTAGAGTAACCGCAATAAAGGGCGCGGAGCAGTGAAAACCGTAGAGAAGCTGTCTTGCAGATGAAGCCTTACTTTCAGTTATAGCTCGGTTAGTAGTTTGTAAGGTGTAGGTAACTCGATGCCAAATGTTTCAACATGGACGTGGATATTTTTAGTAGTTAGGTCCACTCCCTCCTTCCATTTGTCTCTTCTTCCTGACCAGGGCTAGCTTTTTTCTTCACGATTTTGTAACAGTTAAACGGCCGTGTAAACCACTAGTGTATTGTTGTCTTTGACGATGATGATTCGACAAAGCACCTGAAACCAGACAGGTAGCTCGCGATATTCAACCCTAAACTTTTGCTTTTTCAGAGAACTGGATTACAGCCGATACTGGCGACGAACGACTGAACGAATCCGAATATTTAATACTCAGTGTCGATTCCGTCTGAGGGAAAATGGGGAGCTGCGATTTGTTTAATCGGAGACTCCTAAGATCTGTGTCATTAAGGAATTTCAGCCCTCCGAAAAATGACGCTCTGTGGCTTTCGGCTTTGGTCAAGAAATTTCTGGCATGGTTTATCTATCGTACACCATCGTGCGGCGCATTCGATGACAACGCCCTCCTTGTAAGCTTAGAAAATTCCCTACGAGTATAGTGTTCTCCAATTAATATGGGTGACTTCAGTGCAGCCAAGATAAGCAAGTCAAGCCGCATCCCGAATGTAGAAGCCGATTAATGACTGCCCTATCGATGTTGATACAATGGAAAACATAGGCACCGCACTCCAGCGCCCCGACGCGGCACTGCTCTGATCAAATTCCCTCCCTGCCTAACCTATGGGACGGAGTAGCTGTCAAAACACCATTTGGGTGTGGTAACCATTCATTAATAGTTTCTGATTTTATATAGCAACAACCGGAAAGACAGGTTACAGTTAAAAACTTCAATCACACTGAGCTCGCGATATCTCGATTCACCTCGTTTTAAACACGATTATGTGGATCAGAGTTACCCTGCGATTCAAAACATGACACAAATTGTAAATGACCTAACCAAACCGCGCACAATGTGTACGCTATCTTATCGCCCACCTATTCGGCACAAAATACGTTATCTTTTTGATGACCACTGTCCCCTTGTTGCGAAGCAACTCGCCGCACCGTTCTAAACGAGCAGAATCGGGGACTCCGTGAACACACCAAACTTGTACAGAATAGATCCTACCAAGGATTAGCACGAACAACCACTAGTCGAGTAATGGAAAACAAGCCTTCACCTCTTCCTCTACGATAACTTAATTCAGACACGTAAGTGAGTACCAAGTTATTAAAGGAATAACACCCGGTGGTCTATGATATTCGGGTGGATTATAAAACTGGAGGTGCAAGTATTCCAACGTTCGGCGAAGTACTTCAACGCGGGGGGTACGTCTAAAAGCCCAAAGCGAGCGGACCGAGGACAGCATGGGCGACCGGATGAGTCATCGCTCAACCGGATCGGACCAACGGGCGAGACATGGCAGCCAAAATAGGATGGATAACCAGATCGGAGGTGCGATTATTCCAACACTCGGAGGAATATCTCGATATGGTCGTTGAATACGGTCAAAGCCCACAACAGGTAGATTGCGGACAACGCGAGCGACCGGACGAGCTATCGCTCAACGGGGTCGGATCAACGGACGAGGAATGACAAGCGAAAAACAAACCGACAGAAGGCGCCAACCGCACACATAAACCGGGCAGAAGTGCACACGACGTGTGAGCGGAAACCGGGGGGTAATACGGATCGGAATTGTGATTCAAAAACGCGAGCGTGCGCGTGGCATTGTAACCAGTGAGTTGGACAATAAAGACTGTGCTTTACTGGACTCCTTTTTCGCTACAGTAGGATCCCCAAAGCAGCTGCCAGTCTAGGAGACTCTTTTCACACGTCGTACAGACAGACACTCTAAACTAACATTTTCTCTAATGTAGTGGAAAAGGCCAAGGTCACACCCATCTTCAAGAGGAGTGATCAGCACACGCTACCTGCCACCGCTATGTCTCACCAGCATCCTGCGCAGGACCGTTGAGCGTTTGCTGAAACATGCTGACCTTCAACACTTTCTAAAAAATCATTTCCCTCACTTTCTACCCAGAACGGCTATCTTCCTAGTCGGTCAACGTAACCATTTCTTTCACCGTGGACAGCTTAACAGAGACGAAAGGTAACGGCCGCGTCAATGATGCAACCTTCGTCGATTTTCACGAGGCTCTCGTACACGTCCGACGAGACCGGACCTTAACGCGGTGTGACGGCTTGCGCATCTCGATAACATGTTGGGCTAAACTGGACGGTGTGGCCACCACACCGATAGAGTCACTCATACCAGGCAGGCCAATAGATAGAGGTCTGACAAACCAGTCTCCTGGTCATCCAGGTTGGGGGTTAGAAGGTTGGCATCTTTTTTCCGGAAAACGTACCAGTTCTCGTACACTGTCACCAACCCGCTACCTTGCGGTATAGGCTTTCGAGCCAAAAGCTAGGTCTGGGCGCCCTGGCAGTATCTCAGTCCACATACAACCATGAATAGTCACAACGCAAGTAATTCCATACTGCATCGGTCGTCTCGCAATATAAACCTGGTCGCCTTATCCGCTGCATACAGCAGGGTGGACAGGCGAAGACACGCTACTGTTGACGTCTCCCCCACTGTCCTATCAACTTTAGTTCTCAGACCCCTCCCGATCTCCATCTCTGATAGTTATTCCACAGATCCTACAACAGATGTAGCTAACCGTGGTAACACTGAGTCGGTAAGTTCCGTCTCTTGCCATTTAGCATCAGACCTCCTTTGTCCCTTGCTTACACCTAGAATGCGAATTAACATAGGTACCTTCAAAGTTTGCACGTTAAAACAAATAGATCGACAGGCCGCTCTTGCACGAACGTTAGACTCGTTGCATGTCGATGTCTGCTGTATCTCGGAGTCTAGGATCCAGAACAGTAGTCAGCGTATGGAATTAACAGCACCCGCATTGTCTGTTCAATACAGGTTATACACTTCGGGTGACTCCACAGCCGCCGTTACAGGTCAGGCTGGAGTGTGTAAAGTCCTTAGCACGACGGCTGCAGCCTCACTGATAGATTGGATTCCTGTTAACAGTAAACTTTGTTCCGTCCGCTTGACAGGTTCCCTTAAGGCCAGCTCCAAACGCAAGACTTTCAGAAATTTATTCATTGTATCTGCTTACGCTCCTACTGACTGTTGTGACATCGGCGTCAAAGACGCGTTTTACTTGGATCTGGCCTCCCTCTTTCGGTCGACACGTGGCTCTGATATAGTCGTTCTGGCCGGAGACATGAATGCTCAAGTCAGCCATCTTGGTGAGGCCGAACCTCGTTTAGGTGGCAGGTTTGGGATAGCGTCACATCGGTCAGATAATGGCGGGCGATTGGTGTAGCTGTGCGCTGAGCATAAGGTATTTTTAACCAGCACTAGTTTTAGGCATCGTGTGTATCATTGCCATACTTGGCGTCCGCCTCCTCCGAATCAGGCATGGTCTCAGATAGACCGCAGAGCTGTTAGTTACAGGTGGCATGGTTGCATTCAAGACTGTCGTTCTTATCGGAGCACGTATTTGGACTCAGATCATACGTTCATCATCATCATAATGGAAGTCATCAATACATGAGTGGTTCACATTGATGCTAAAGTGCCACACAACCACGAAGTAAAAAACCCCATATGAGAACAGAGTAGAAAAAGAAAGGGATGGGAATAGACCATACTACTAAAAATAGCTACGTCTATATTCAAACATACAGCATCAAGGCGCCTGCATCTTGCATGCATTGGTATGTTGTCATTTTGTTCTTACTTCTGCTGAACAACGACCCCACCAACAGCAACGACTGGCTGTTGAGAAACTGGCTTTACCATCGGTAAAGCATAAGTACCAAACTAGCTTAGAAAGCTGTCTAAGTGGTACTCACTCCGATTATTCTAGTAGCTGCTGGACACAAATCTCACAGGCTATTCAGAAAAGAGATACTCTAGCATGCGACAAAGGGGTACATAAATTTAACAAACATTGGATCTCAAAGAAATCTCTGGAGTCGTTAGAAGCCAAACTGAAGGTTCCCTCTGGCAGTTCGCATAATAAGTCTAGAAGAGATATCTGTAGGAAGCTGAAACGTAGTCTAAAGGCTGATCGTGAGGCTCGGTTAGTTGAAAAAGTTAAGGAAATGGAAACAACCTTTGCCTCAGGGAACACCGGAAAACTCTTTAAGCTGATCCGTGCTACTGGTCCCAGGCAACCGTCTGTCAATGAAGCTATCAACGAGGCAGATGGCACACTAATCTATAGTAAGTCCAGAAGGTTGAAACGTTGGGCGGAACATTT
>LUCH01002088.1:0-23113 GCA_013368495.1 Paragonimus heterotremus
GTCTTTGTTTTCATTGTCGATTGGTTTATCGATAGTGATTATAGACTGGGTAGTAATTTGTTGGGTCAGTTCCAACACCGTTTGCCGACACGGAGAGGTCCTTTATACTGTTGCTGCAACGGTTTCTTGACAGAGAGTCTGTTTGCACTAAAACGGACACACGTGGTGATTTCCTCAGGAACGTAAGACAAGAACTATTGAATACGTGTGGTACTCATTCGTGACGACTGCGTGTAATTGGCTAGTCTGTTGACGTAGTCCTTGGTGTCGACAAAAGGTTTCCCTGACGGTTGAAAGAAATCAGGTAGAAGGCGAAAAGGATGGCCGTGGACGAGTAATGCTGAGGTGGTAGGTAAGTATAGCGTCGGGAAGGTGTAAATGACCTGAAGAGGTCCAAATGGGCGTGTTCAAAACGACCGTCAGGAGTTGGAATAGCTCACAGCGGGCCGTTCGTGTGTCGGTTGACCTTGGTACGTTGGCAAGTGAGGCGGTAACGGTCCCACTGCCACACGTACCCATTCATGTTAGCCAAGGCGAATCGATCCGCAATCAGTTTTCGTGATGCGCATGTTCACTGGCGTGACAGGTTATGCAGCTCCTTGAAAACTGCTCTTCGCGACAAATATAGCACGATTGACCTGGGGTATCCCAGCATATTGTCAAGTGTAACGGCACCAGCCGAAGAAGTCAATGGCGCTGTGACAGTACGTTAGTCCGTGTGTTTCAGATCATTTACAAACGTGCAATCAGACTGCTTTGCAGCTATGTTTCGATGTCGGATCGGGTCGGTGGCTGCAGTTAAGTTGCATATTCGTGATAAAGTATCCTTGGCGACGTTTGCGGCTCTGGAGATATGGCTTATGTCCGTAGAAAACTGGGCTATGTAGTCCAGCTGTCGAGTTTCTCTGGGTGAATGTCTATCGGAGTAATTCCACAAGACGTACAGGAAAAGTTTGTAATCCCTGAAAATAATGAAATCATGGCCTTCAAATGCTTAATGGAAATGGCGCACAGCCCCATACCCAACTAAGAGTTGACAACCGAAGGTGCTGTATCGCGTTCCGGTACCGCTAGGCCACTGGTAGAAAAACGCATTTGGCTGCCTTGTCTGCCGAGCTGCTTGCTGAAACACCCCAAATATGACTGTGTTGGATTTATCCACGTCGGTGCTCCTTGATTCACCCGGTTGTTGGAAGTGCAACATGACTGCAGAGGTGAGTGCCTCATCTACGTTGGCAAAAGCCACAGTGACTTCTTGGGTTAAGTGCAAAGTACGTTTATTGCCTCAAAGTAAATCAGTCAATCGGGAATAAATCGACGGTAGTAATTCACAGGCCCATTGAAGCGGCGAAGTTGGGGGGTCGTGTCGGGAAGCTGGCATGATCATATAGCCTCGACCTTAAAACTGAGCAGTTTAAACCCATCTGCCGAGAAGCTGTGGCCTAAAACATCCAACGAGGCCTGGCCGAGTCCGGACTTAGCTCCGTTGACAGTGAGGCCGTATGACGTCAGACGTTGAAACAACGTCCGCAGGTGGATGATATGCGCTTCCGGGGAAGGGCAAGCCACTAGGATGTCATCAATGTATGCATAAGCAAAGTCTAACCCAAGGCTGACTTCATTAGTCAGACGTTGGAACGTCCGTGCAGTTCTACGGAGACCGAAAGGCATGCGCAAAAATTCTGACAGAGCGGATGGAGTGGCGATAGTTTTCTCGGGTATATATCTTCCTGTTCTACTGGCATCTGGTGATAGGCACGGACGAGATCGATTTTGCTGAGGACTTTTTTGCCTGTAACACTAGTAGTTAGATCATGGACGTGTGGCACAGTGTACCGATCTGGAATAGTGGCACTGTTTAGCCCATGATAATCTCCGCAAGGACGCCAACAGCCTTCAGTCTTCTTTGGCACTATGCGCAGAGTCGATGTCCATGGGCTATCGGAAGAGCGAATTATGCGTGTGCTCAGCATAATTTGAAATTCGGCACCAGTAATGCGCAACGTGTCTGGTGCCGGTCTTCGCGGTCGCAGTATAACTGGTGGGCCTTTCGTTCTGATGTGATGAATCTCGTCCGTAATGATGGCAGGCAGCTCGTTCAATGGACGGGTCAATTCTGTGGGTCCACACGGTACTGTTTGGTACACGTCATTACCGTTTGGTTCAGCAAGCGGCAGGCTGGGAACAGGTGTCGGGACGACGGTGCATACGGTGGATATACTCGTTGGAGGATCTAGGAGCTTGTGAGGACCTGCGTCGGCAACTAACCCAGGATGATATGTGGTACATCCACAATAATGCACACCCAACTAAAGGCACACCGCAGAACCATATCGAGCTCAGGTGAGTGTGTGCGAAAAGTGCGCATTGGCGTATCATTGACGGTCTGGAGCTTGAAGGGTGTCGGACGAGGCGTATCCCGCTTTCTGGGTGGTACGACAATGATTTGTGCACCGCTGTCTACTAGGAAACGCAACCCAGAATATCTATCGGGTGTCAATAATAGGCGACCAGGAGTAGAACTGCCAGCAACAGACGTCGCCACGACTTGCTGGCGTTCGCGTTTCCCAAGGCGGTTGGGAAAGTGCACCGCCTACTGCATTTTCGTGCATTGGTCCCGAATCTGTGATGATACCAGCAATATCCTGTTGTTGAGCGTGACCTAGAGCTGCTACGCCCTCTGGAAGCGAGGCGAGATCAAGAAGCTTTAAGAGCTTGGACTTCTAGATAAAGTTCTCCTACTCGTGCTGCTAAATCGCCGGTTATGCTTCCTGTATGTGCTTCACCTGGTACGTTTTGCTGGGGAGGTGTTTGATGACTGAGTCAGCCGATTTAACCAAGTCATCCAGGGCACTCGTCCACATGAATGGGGAAATAATTGCTTGCACGGAGTCGAGCAATCCCTGCATCCAAGGGCAGTGCATGGGTTTGTCATCAATCTAACGGTTTCGCCCCATCTGTCACAACTGCCCAAGCAACTGAGATGAAGTAAGCTCCTCTAGCTGCAGATTGTTAAGAACCTGCCCAAGTCGCTTTTTCCGCTACGATGCACGTTCTAAGAATGCGCTCTTTAGTGTGTCGTAAGGGTTACTCTCGGGTGGTCTCATCGCTAAATCCTCGACATAGGATGCGACCGACATCGGCAATGCGGTAGCTAAGTATGTGAACCTGGCGGTCTGGCTAATAATGCGCGCTTACCGGAACTGCAGCTCAAGTTACGCTAGCCAGTAATCCTGGTGGTCCGGAACGTAATCAGGGACACAAAAACTCGGTGCGTTTTCCCTCAAATTTACCTCGACAAGCTCCAAATTGGAGACTGACATATCCGACTGTATCGTTGAAATATACAAACGGGATTTTGACTAAATATAAGTGCTCGGAAATTAGTGAAACTAGAGCACGAAATTCATGATAATAATAAAGGTATTTTCCTCAACGCACCTATGAGAAACGTGCTCAGATGATCGTGATCAACGTACACATTTTAACGCAATACGCATAAATGCATACCATACACATAAGTAATGATTGTACTATATAACAATTATGAAATTAAAATGACAAAACAGACATGATGGAAGAGAAAACTTCCAGGGGCACTTACCTCTAAAAGATAGTTCTCAAGATCTTCAATGATCAATAAAAATGTTTTGAGTGGTTGCATCAATTCTCGCCTTAGAAGTTTAACACTTGTCAAATGGTCAACGTCACGCTAGAAACAGGATAAATAAGGATGGAGAAAATGAATTACTGGAGAACTTCGCCATTATTCGACGTAGACAGTTCCGGGAAAATGGGTAGAAAATTTTGTTGAGACGAGGGTAGACAGCAGGGCGTACATTTTTACTGATAAATGGACCGTCTCTTCAGCTGGACCTCTTTGTTTCCTCAAAATCGGCTGAATTCCGCAGACCTCGTGAAATGTCCGTACAATACGGAATTTTCATTGTCCGGAAGTTATAGAACGTTCTCTGGCGCTAGAATTAACCGTGGAATCGGGGGAGAAAAGCGGAATTGGATGGCAAACGGAGGAACGTAAAATGATCGTGTGAAGTATGACGAGTAGTGGAATGTGTGATTTTCTGGTCAAACCTTTCATATAAATTTTATATTGATATGTATCAATGCATACATATGGGAAGAAATAACGCTAAATAATTATACCTCTTGGTGAACCTTCATTCCTTATGAGCCGAGAGGACCCGCATGCCAAGACACGACGACAGTGCGTGTTCAGACAGTCCTGGAATACCTGCAGTAGAACGTGGTTGTCTGGAGGTTAAACAGACACGGGGTGACAAATAAGGAAACGCATAGGCAAGCCTCGCTGAAGTCTAACGTTGGTGAAGATACTGATCAACAGCTATTAATAACCGAGATCTCAGTGACAGGTTCGTTCGGAAAGCTGATGCTGCAGTGATACTAAGAATGATGTTAACAGTCATCGCATGACACGGGGTGGAACATGGAACGCGATAATTGCCCACAACAATTTTTTCCATGCAAATTTTCACCTTTTAGATCCTCACCTCGAAGCTTCCCACGTTTGATGACTTGAAAATGAAAATATCGCAGACATGTCCCAGTGAGTCAATTGCAGTATATATATAATATATTACACTTGCAGCCTACCGCCAACATAAGAACCTGGCCGATCGTCAAGCACCACTCCAAAGTCATACTGGAAAAGTAAAATCCCCCGAACCTAATCGCCAAACTGTCCCCCACCATGTATCAAACAAAAGAGTTGTGCAAAAAAAATACACTTGTATTCACTATCGAACGCTGCTGATTCTGATCTATTCAGAGAAGGAAATCGCTAACACTGACCTGATCCGTGAAAATCATCTGCGAACGCAGTTTACGGTCACACTAGCAGCTGCTGCTTCCGAATGACGTCAGTCATGAGCAACACTGTATGATCGTATACTTCCGTTTCGACCATGTCTTCAAAAGAACCCCAGACCACAGGATGACGTATTTCATTTCGAAAATTGTAATGAGCGCATTCATAAGACTTGAAAAATGGGCTAACGCCAAAAACGAGTTAGTTCCGTGAAAATGGTGGAATAATTTTTCATCCAAAACCAGTACTTTTGGCAATTATTCGATTTATTCCCATTTTTCCACGAACGTGCTTAGTTACAATTGATGTATTGTAAGTCCTCTGCCTGAACTACCGATTTTAAAATTTCCAGAAATATTTAAACCTAGGATTCCCGCCAAAATGACCGTTTTCCCTTTTGAACGACCTTCAAGCTGTATGACTGTTACGTTTCAGTTTTCTATTTACGAATATATGGAACCTCAACCATACCCGAAAAACTCGTGTTATTGTGGTTTTTGTTTGAATTCTGTACATGTTCAGGAAGGCACATTCGGGTTACTCGATATGAACAAACAAGTGTTTGTAGTCTTATTGAAGTGCCCAGACTGAATACTGTAAGACTGTGATGTGTCACATTTGCCCTATTCCGATTAATTACGAAAATATGGAATTTCAAACACATCCATGAAACTTCTATTAATACAGCCAATGCTTAAACTTTGTACAAGTTCATGATGGCATATTCGGATTACTCGATATGAATTAGCAAATATCTGTAATATTACTGGAGTGTCTGAAAAGAATGCTGTGTGACGGTTGTGTTTCACTTTTGCTGTATCAGAAGTATTCACGGAGATGTGTCATTTCAAACTTATCCTTGCAACTGTATCTTATATCTAACTTACAGGTTACTTAATCATTAGCTGAATAGTGCGTGTAAACGTGACGGAAACTTTTCAACTACTGCGATAGCACGGAACACCTGATTACGCTTGTAATTTTCAAATGCAAATATATCTCCACAATAAATGCCGTGTTTTTTGTTGTTGCGTGAAAAGCCTTTCCGTTATTTCGTCTTAAGTCGTAGGAGTGTTGTGTTGGTGACAACGTGAGGTGTTGCTTCCCCTGGGCATAATCACCGAATTGTGTGTGGAATTGAAAAATGTTATGTAAGCCGTGCCACTCTGAATTTTTTCTTACCGCTCTATGAGTGAACTAAAAATGTTCAGTTAAGATGCTCATAGGACACTCATAGAGCACCCATAGAACGGTCGTGTTGATTAGGCCGGTGGGCTTTGCTGCTGTGACAATCAAGGCAAGTTCTCGCCCATTGCCGTATGTCTTTACGCATGTTCGGTCAAACAAGTCGGACGAGATATACAGTGGATAGTGCTAAAAACAGAGCGTTAAAGGTTTAGTTGCACAAGTGGACAAGGGCTGATTGTCATGGTATCACATATGATTGTGTCTTTGCAGGTGGCTAGAGAAAACTCCCGAAGTTTGAGCGAAGGAGAGGTGTGACACTGCTGTAACTCGGGAGCGTTGTCTCGTCTCCGAGCCAATTCCTTCAAATCAATGAAATCATTTCGGTGTAGGCTACTTAAAATAACTCTGGGCAATGCATCGACGAAGGTGTTTCTATTTCCTGCGATATATCGTTTGTCCGTTGGAAACCGGGGAATGTAGTCCAACCGTCCAAATTTTTCTATCTCTTTAACTCCTCTCAGAGAATAACAGTCGGGCTTGGTGTTGACAGGAGAAATAGGTGGTTTGTGTTCTGTCAGAGCAACAAAACGCCTGCTTTCCGACACGTGGCGAAAGTGTTCAATGGCGATAAAGACAGCGAGTTACTTGCGACCGAAAGTACTATTGCGCGTTTGCGCCTGGTGAGGCTTGCGGGAGGAAGACGATCAAGGCTGGATTTGACCTTTCACGATCTGCTACAGAACTGCGCGCTCATTTGACTGGGATGTGTCGGTCTGTAGAATGAGATCCTACTCTTCGGCAACACTAATCTGTGCCAGGGTCGTCACTTGTAACAACGTGTCTTTGGTTGCGAGACATGCACCATCAGACGGAGACAATATAATAAAATGCTTACGAGTGTCTCTTAAAAAATCGTAATGGGTCTCAACAACTCCGAAAATTGAGGAATAAAACAGCAATAGTGACTTGCAACTCCCAGGAACCGACGTAGGCTTTTCTGGGACTGTGGTGGTGACTGATCTTTAAGAGTAGCGGTTTTCTCTAACAGAGTTTCAGTGCCGTCGCGAGTGATTCGGCGCCCCAAAAAATCTACGGAGCCAAAGACACATTTCGTCGGGTTTAGAGTAATGCCATACTGATCACAGCGTCCGAAAGTGTAGTATTTTTTGATGTGCGTCCTTGCCGCCATCAGAATGTCATTGATATAGCCATACACAAAGTGCGAATCATGGAGGACTTGGTCCATGAACCTCTGAAAAGCCTGAGCTGCATTTCGCAACTCAAATTGCATGCGGACAAATTCTTGCAGTCCGAATGTGGTAGTGGTTGCCGTCCTCGACACGCCTTTTGGGGCCACGGGGGTCTGGTGGTACGCTCGAACCCAATCGAGGTTCGAAAAAATGATCATACCGTACAGACCGATGCAGAGATCGTCAATGTGAGGAATTAGGCACGTGTCATGTACGGTGGCGTTGTTTAGAACGCCCCAGTCACCGCACGGACGCCAGCCGCCGGGTAAGGTTTCAGGTACCATATGCAAGGGTGAGGCCCAATAGTTACTGGAGGGCTGGGTGATACCGAGCCTCAGAAGATTCTCGAAATCGGCTTTGGCGATTTTGAGTTTCCCAGGTGGTAACCGACTGTGGCGAGCGACGGTAGGTGGTGCTTCAGGGATATTGGGTGGAAGACGTCGTGTTTTACTTGTGACAATGAGGCTAATGGATTGATAAGGCGTGGGAAATGTCGCGACGGAGTTGCGGAACTGTTGTCTGATGAGGTCGAACGTAATCCCAATGAATCGGTCGATGCGACCTTCCCATGGACGCATAAAGCTGTTGTGCTGTCTAACATTTTCCGGCTTCTTACATCCACTACGAGTACAAAGGAGTTGAGAAAATCAACACCAATAGTTGGATATTGTACACCTGCAACGGCAAAACGTCGAGTGGAGTTGCCGACGGAGACCAAGGTAAAAAGTGAGCAGTTTCTTCCCATTGGTTCTTATGGCGGTGCGATTACTGGTCTGTAGGGTGTACGACATCGGTTTGAGGTTATGTTTGTCATCAGTGTGTGGAATGATGCTAACCTTCGCGCCCGTATCATTGAGGAGGTTGAGGGACATTGAATGGCCGAATACGTAAAACGGAAGACACAAGTGAGGGCCATTGGCAGCCGTCGCCATTACTGACTGGCTTAGCCGTTTCCCGTTGCAACGACGAGCACGACTACCAAATCGATTATGGTAATAGCGCACACTCCTATCAAACTGTCGTCTGCGCGACCTACCTCGCGGGCTGGACTTTGACCGTGCTGGTGACCATTTGTCTGCCAGCAGTTTCCTCAGAGTGGCTATCTGCAAAGACATTTGTGAGGACTGCTCTCTCAGGTTTGAGACGTCCTGCTGGAGGTTGTCGCAGCTGCAAGACGTTTGCAGTTGAACTACTTGCTGAGGAGCATAATTGCGGTGCACCTGGTTGGCTATCTCTGCCAGTTTGGTCAGCGGTGTGTCCTCCTCTAAAACACCTAATGTGTGGCGGGTTTTGCGCAGGATGTTCTGAAGCCGCAACTATCGCAATACCGGTTCGTTGATGGTCCGCTTGTTTCACGATTGAATCATGCGTCGAAGCAACTGTGAAGCGGTACGATCTCTAAATTGGACGCCGGCAAGGAGTTTGAAGAGGTTGTCCTCGTCAAAAGCTTCCATCCTACTAATAATGACCGATGTATCACGTTTCTCCTGTTTTTAGCTGGACGCTCATAAGTAACATCCATAACTTCCGCAGCCGCGGTCTCAGGCAAAGTCGATACAACATAATTATACATGGTACGCCGTGAGTGGATTAGCTGGAAGTAAAAAATACGTTGAATTTGTGCGAGCCGCATTCTGGGGTCTATACTGCCAAATTCAGGGAGTTTAATCATGACGGTGTTAATTGAGGCAACTGTTTTCTGTTCAGTATCAGGAGGCATAGAAATGAAGAGAGAGAAAAATAGGGGAGGCTGAAATCACCGAGATTTTTGGGGATAACTGTGGGGAAAAGATTGCTGAATAAACAAAACATTTGCAATACGTGTAATAAAAGACAACACAAGGGCTCGCCACATTGCACGGTACTAACCCGGTACAAGGGCATAAACGCGACGCCAGTTCAGAATGCATTCGCTGAATAGCTCACTCTGGGCAAACCCGATCTACGTAGAACGGAAGCACCAAGAAGACGAAACGCGTGCACCAATAGTGTATTGCCAAGTAGAACCAATTCAAACCAGTGGTGTTCACTTTGTACAGGGAAAAATGGTGCAGACTGTGTGCAAAAATAAATCGAATATGAAAATATGTACTATACCCTATAATTGATGCACTCTGGATATCAAAAATTTCAAGGTTACTGGTAGTCGAAGGATTTCAAGCTACTAATATAGCTAGAAGTGAACCAGTTGCGCTTAGCTTAGCCATGAGACATGCGTTCATCGATGTCGAATGATTCGCGTTTGCTCGTATTTCAAGTGGATTTGGAATGGTTGGCCAGGGGAGGTGGGGGGTTCGTACAAATTGTTTTTGGCACACTGGCAGGGGCTGTGAGCCGTTGAAAACAGTCGCACCCTGACGGCCCTAGAGCGGGATTGACGAACCTTGTACATGACTCGGAACACTTTAGCAGCATTTATTTGACGGCCAGTGTCAAGTTGGTGGGAGGTAATGGCATTGAAAATGGGCTTTTCCGAACCGTGGCAAAGCCATTTCGGTAGATGTTCACGAATGTTATCTGACAGCTGCCCTGTGGGAGAATCACTGACCCGCCGATGTTTGCTGAAGCCCGTCGTTTAACATCAGATAACCTGGAGATAGCGGGCGCCGAGGTTAAGCACATGCTCAAACTTGGCACCCTTCGCTCGTTTCGCCTCTCCGTATGGTGCCGAAAAGTCAGGAGACCGGCGTCCATAGGGAGAGTATTGCGCGCTCAACGGCGTCACGACGCCGGACAGCTACCCCATCCCACTCACTCAGGATGTTACAATTATCCTGAGAAGCACCCGTTTGTTCTCCAGGTTTGATCCTGTTCGCGCTTGTCACCAGATTCCAGTTGTCGCAGAAGATATCGCCAAGACAGCGGTGACTGCGCCATCCGGCTGGGTCAAATTTCTGCGCATGTCGCCCGGCCCTCGAAACGCCGTCTGAACGTTTCAGCGGTTTATCGCTGATGACGAGAGGTTAGGGCTTCGTTCACCCTCATATCAACTGCCTTTTCGGAGCAAGCTTCTCCGACGAAGTGCACGTGAACCATCTGCGGTTGCTCTTCAAACGATTTGCGGCGTACAAGGTCACTGTCAACGCGGACAAATGCGTTTGCGACAAATCAGCAGCTGAGTTCTTGAGACATCACACTAATTAGCAAGATGTTCGATCGCTGACCGACAGAGTACAAACCATTCACGACTTCCCCCCCTACAACGCTTGCTGCTGTCCGTCGTTTTGAGGCATGGTTAACTATGACAGCCTTCTTATCCCGCACTGCCCGCAACTCAGGCAACCCCCGAAATACTCAATCCGTGGCCACTCCACCAGCAGTGTTGAGTTGCCAGGAGCAGCCTTCAACTCCTAGGACTCCACCAAAGACGCGCTAGCTGCTTCAGTGATGTTGTACGTCTTCCACGGAAACGCCACGATCACTATGCTCATGGACACACCGGACACAGTTGTTGGTACTGTACTCCAACACTTTGTCAGTGGACTCTGGAGACCGCTTTAATTTACCTCCAGACGCTTATTACCCGCCGAAACTAGGTTCATGATGTTCGGTCGTGAGTTGCCGGGTATCTACCTGGCCGCTGAACGTCTAAAATACGTCCTCAAAGATTGTCAGTTTGTGATTTTTACCAATTACAAACAATTGATATATGCTTTTCGGAGTCGTTCCGAGCTCCAATCATCCCGCGAAGTGCGCCAATTGGATTTTTGTAAACCGTTAAACGAATACGTTGGTTCGTCCTCAATATAATGGTGGGCTCGATCAAATCGGATTCCCCTTCTCGCAGTAAATAACACAGAGAATCTCGGTCCCGAACATACTGCGACTGCCCTCGTAATTTACTCCCAAGACAAGCCGTAAGACGCGCGCAGGAAACAGCTTTGTTCCGCCCCGAAAGCATGTGCGACAAGGCGAAAATTACAAGACATTTATATGGTACGTAGTGACCTGAAGTCATTCCCAAACCCGAGAATAGAGGAACAGTTACCGAAAAAGATGATGATGGTCATTAAGCCACCAATGAGGGTAAATGAATAAAGGCTAGGAAGGTAAAATATTAACCAAGGTTACCTTTGGACCATTTTGCACAGTTCCGCTAATTCAGATTGGATCAATCATTCTTCTGGAGGACGGGGGCGGGTTTGGATGGAATAAAAAAAAACTCCCCAACAGGAGTTTCCCTCGCAGTTATCCGCGGACCTATGACACGTCTCTGGCAATGACAACATTTTGCTGGTGTTCTATCACGTGAGTCGTCACTTGTTGGCCACGACTTCATCGACTTAACGGCTATGGCCAACACACAACGCACGGAGTGTGATTTCCGTGCGCGTTTCCAGCTTCCGTCATTGAGGAGTGCGGACCAGCTGCTGCCGACAACGCCTAGAACAATCTTATACGGCGTTTCAGATGAACATCCAGTCGCACCTTCAACCTTTCGACGTAGCGTGTTTGACACGCTGCATAAAATCGCCCATCCCGGTATTCTCGCCACAGCCGAACTTGTTTCCGATCGGTAAGTTTGGCCAGGTATGCAAAAGGAACTCCGCCAATAGACGTGATCTTGCCTGGCTTGTCAACGAGCTAAGGTTCACCGCTACGTGCCAAACCTAATTGGCATGTACCCTCCACACAGCTTCACAGCGATATCGTAGGTTCTTCGCCCTTTTTGAGTGGCGTGACCTATATCTGGATGTTGGTTGATCGTTGCAGGCGATGGCCGGTGGCCGTTCCTACACCCAACTTCCTTTGAAAGACCGTAACTCGCGCACTCACTGAGTGCTGGACGGCGTCCCACGGTTGACAGACCATCGTTACAAAAGACAGCGGCTCCCATTCAAAAGCGGTTCCTTTGCCGAATTCTTGGACATGCCTGGATGTCATCGTACGCGTATCACTGGTGGGGATAGCATGATAGAACGTTTACATCGAAAACTAAAAGCAGTCTTCACCGCCGTCGATGCAATCCATTGGACGGAAGCCGCGCCGATGGTTTTGCTCGGCATCCGCGCGACCCTCAATGAGGACCTCCACGTTTTAACCAAAGAATTCCATTACGTCCGATCGCTGCGTCTTCCCGGTGATTACTTCTCGTCCGCCGCAGATAATCTTTGATATGACGCTTCCCAGGTCAAGTGGCTCGCGTCGCATATGCGCTTGAACTCATTTCTTTTGCCTTCCATTTTCGTGCAGGCTTTCACGTTCTGGGTCGATCGAAATTTGTAGCGCGAACACCGCCATGGAACCCATGTGTTCACCCCAGGGCTTCAAGGCTCAGACAGTTTGTCTTCAACTTCCCCATTCGTTTTTACACTGTAGGACAGGACACTAGGGTAGGAGCCCGCTAGGGGTAGTTGGCATTAGTACTCCTCCACCTGCGGCGTCTGGGAATTTTAGCAGCAACCACAGGCTGGTGCAGCATGAACCAGACTAGGCCGGGTGTGGTTGGCCACAGGTTGTCCTCACATAGACCGAAGGAGAGCGTTCGCAGTACCATTCTGGGGGAGCTGTGCAGTGACCTGGACAGAACTCAAGTCTGCTCGCGGTGCGAGGTGTAAAATCCTTCCTGAAATCCTTGTTCACATAGTGCGTGAGATTGTGAGGGTTTTTATCTACCGTTTGCTTGCTGCATGTGATCGCGTTCGTTTGATGTCATGCTTGTTGGCCCATGCGCGTCGTTGTCGTCACAGACTTTTCCAGCTTGCTGGCGCACTCGACAACCCAACCCCCCTAACCTCCCCAGCTGCATTCTTGTTCAGTGTCGTTGAGAGCTAGTTGAAACCTACTATAGTTTCCGTACAATAAGCTTTTGGTCTCCTTCAATCTTGCATTCTTACTATGTGCCTGGTAACTACTGCGTATACGCGTGAAGCGTTATTTTAGGGCACGTTTGCTCCGAAGGCTCGCCAAACAATACGTCGGAGGCCCCTAGGACTTGTTGGAGTGCCTCTCCTGGAAGTGTAATGAAACAGCGTACACCGACTTGGTGATTTGTCTCGCTGTGTTGCCTTACTTTAAGTTCAAACTGGTAAAACGTACACCTCACAAAGTATGAAACGTCGAGCGTTAGACTGGGCTGTGGGAGAGATGCATAACAATCCGTGTAGCTGGAATGACATTAACTGGCAATATCAAGGCAGAACTTATGTTTGGTGTTTGCGGTGATTACACAGCATGGTCCGAAACGGATGTCGTGGCTCATGATATCTTTGGGAAACCAACGACGAACGTGAAGCCAAACTCCAATGAGGTTTTCCGATGGTTCACCATAGTCATACTCGGCTTAATCAGTCTTGTTTTCACTATGCATGCTAAGTGCACCGGTCATGAAAGATGCCCATTGTCGCAAACCGATTCCACTGTTGAAAAACTTCCAGTTTGCACTCTGTGAAACCCAAAGTAACAATCCATGTCTGATCGTTGAGTTGCGCGTAGCCTGTAAACGGATCGCCAAATTGAAAGCAAGATCGAAGCCATGTATTTATACGGTGTTATTGAAGAAAATGCATCAGTAATCACGATGAAGAAATCTCAATCGTTCACGATGATAGTCTCATCTAACCGAACCAATAATAATAATAATAATAATAATAATAATAATGGTATATCTCTCAACGCATCTGTGAGAAAACACGCTCAAATGAGCGTGATCAGTACACACATTTTAACGTGAAACCCATAACGTCTCTCAACGGGACCAGCGAGGTCGAAAGTGGACCGTCACGCAAGTAGGCCGATTCAAGAATGACTACTCACGCAGCGAACAGTGAATGACAAGTCAGTTAAGTGAAACAGGACAGGGTGGGTAAGGTAGTCGGAACACGTGTCAAGTTGGTGAGAAAAATAGGAAATGCAAGTGGTGGAGACTAATTTTCTCAGTCCAGGGGCCATCAAATGCACACTTATTTATGGGGACAATCTTGGTATGCGACGTTCGGTAGTTCGTTGTGTTAGATGTTGTGGTAAGATGCAAATGCTTTTGAAAATCCCTCAGTTCCATGTGTAGAATTTCGGGGTCCCCAGCGGTGAGCCGAGATGGGGGAATATGTGCATTATCCAAACCAATGCAATAAATGTTGGACGTGACGAACATTGAAGTTTGCTACAGAGTTAGCGGAGACAATATGGCCAGGTACATCATCCCAGAACTCGTAAACGCGCGACATGGAAATGCTGTCTGCGTTCTAGCCTGCAATGTCGGCCTCCTAATTTTAGGGAGTAGCCTCACAGTGTTGCGCTAATTCCCCCACTGAGCATCCACCGGCGCGTATGACCAGGAGACTTCATTATCAAAAAGATCAACACAAAGCCACCTCTCAGACGGTGACATTGTAAAGAGCACATGTTCAAATGTATCAATCTTTCATCATACAACTTAGTTTTCAGGCCCCGGACTGCCTTATTGGCACGACGTTATTCATAATTAACGAGCAGCTTGTCTTCTTGAAAATAAGGTAACCAGAAAACAGACTCAGTGTCCGGACGCAGTCGAGCGAAACCGTTATGAAGAAGTAGCAAACAGTAAAAGCTGAGCTGTACAAAAAGACGTTTCAATAACGCCAAGGCGTTGCTAGTCTTTTTGGCTCTCTCTTCGACGTTCGGAGAACGGGGCAGAGTGTTCAAAACAGTGGCCCCCAGGTCCTTCTTGGAAAGAGTTGTCTGAAATGAGCACCCATCAGAGTGATACGTAGAGCCTCCATAGTTTCTGTCGTGCATGACACTTGCGAGCACCCAAGTCTGTTCGGTTCACGCGAGACCGATCGAATAGACTCTTAGGAACCTTCCGTAGGATAAGGGAACCGTTCGTAGCGTCAGCAGAACAGCAAATTCTGACGTCTTCAATGATTATAAGAGGTAGGTGGTTGACAAGTGGGAAAACTAGAAGCGGGCCAGGAATTGAGCTTTGGCGTACCCTAAAATAGCTAAGCCCGCAGAGAGAGAGTGCGCCGTTTACGCACGCCCAGAACAGACGATTAGCGAGACATGACTCAAGTCACTAAAGAAGATGACCTTGTCCGTCATGATGAGAAAGTTTGCCGATTGTAACAGCACGGTCCACGCGGTCAAATCCCTTAGCAACGTCGAGATGTACTGTCTGTTCCATTGCCGTGTCCAGCGGCTTTGGTCCACTGATCGGAAGCTACCAGTAGATTTGTGGTATAAGAACAGCCCTTGCAAAATCCGTGTCGTAGACTACAGGTGAACTCACGAGAGGTGAGGTACTCAAAAAGCGAGTCGTATACAAGCGCCTCTAAGTTTTGAGAGGATCAGTAACACGGCGGTAGGTCTGTAATCACTGGAATGATTACGTCTACCACCTTTGAAAGCGGGTATGAAGCTCGCTAGCTTCTAGTTGCTGAGTACTGTCCACCGGAAGACAGATGGCGTAAGTAATAGGCCGAGTGGATTGGCGAGCTGTTTGGCCGCTTCACGCAAGGCCTTGGGAGGTATACCGTCGAGGCAAGGAGTGCTGTCCCTGAGGCACTTGAGTTTAGCCACTAACACCGTGGACGGAGTACTCAAGGTACAAGTGTCGAGGCGAACCTGAGAAAGTAAGGACGACCGCGCAAAACACTGTACGATTGGCCTAAGAACAGTGAAATTCTAGCTTTCGCCCCGCGAGTTGACACTGCAAAACAGAACTGGCCATTTTGAGTGCCAACGAAGCTTCTCGTAAGGCGTAGTCCATAGTAAAGGTCTTGTCAAAATAGCGACGTACACCGACTCCCCAAGGAAGCATGTATATTTTGGCGAAGTTCAGGTCTTAATAATTGATAACATGTTTCGGTATACCACTTTTTCAGAATGCGTTTGAGTGTGCGGGAACTTGGTTGGCTCGGGGACTGGCCGCGTTTGGAGCCTGATAATTCCGCAGAATCACCATCAGCTGTGTAATAAATGTATTAAGCTTCCCCCAGTGGTCATCAGCAAGATTGAGGGGTAAAATTCGCCCAAGATTGCGTTCCTAAGCAGCTACGTAGTTTCTCCACGTCTATTTTACAAAAGTTCCTGTGATTACTAACCGCTGGGCGGAACAAGTTCGTGCTACTAATAAAGTCAATCAAGACGACTGAGTGATCAGTTAATCCGAGTGGCGCGGTGGTTGCAAGTTCATTAACTATGGACTCTTCACCGGTAAATGGAAAAATTGGGACCTTTCTATCCTCCTTCATCATCTCAAAAGTCTCTACACATTTTTCCGGAGCCGTCCACGTCGAATGATGGCGAAATTCTTCGACTGTTCATTTTCTCCATCCTGAAGAATCCTTCTTATGGTATGATTTTGAACATAAGGCCAAAGTTAACCTTGTGAAGCAAAAATTGATGTAACTAATCATCATTTTTAATCGAACATTGAAAATTTTGAGAACTATCGTTTTAGAAGCAAGCGAGCCAATTGCTCCTTAATAAACTGAAATTTTCCTCTATTATTATGTTCGTTTTGTTACTTTATTTCCATAATTGGTGTATTGTACAATTAACGATTATGTGTACGTTATGGGTTTAACGTTAAAATGTATGTACTAATCACGCTTATGTGAGCGCGTTTCCCACAGATACGTTGAAAAATATACCATTATTATTATTACTATTATTATTATTATTATTATTATTATTATTATTATTATTATTATTATTATGATAATCCAGCCGCGACGGACTGTGGCTAGTACGCAGCTGAGTGAAACCACAGAGGTGCTCTGTGAAGCCCAATGCTTCATTTGTGTGCGAAGTCATGCAGACAAAATTTCTGTCGTCTGTGTTCGGGGGAATGGGGAAGTTGATTCCAGGTAAGTTGAAATCAATCATCAGGAGGATATGGAAAATTCCTGGGGTGGGTAAAACTGCCAACCCCGATAACAAAAGTCCGTCTATTAAATTATCGGAAGATGAGGGATGACTGACTACCCCTAATAAGTGACGATCGGAACCATTCAGGCGAGTCGAGCACCAAACGGTTCTCTGACCAACAGCAAATATTGATTCAATATGAAGGAGGGCCTTAAGAGAAGTATGGACATAGAGGGCCGATTCCCTTTCCTTAACTTCGGTTCTATAGAAACAAAAATAACATCTCTTCTAAGGCGAACTCAGAATCTAAGTAGGAAGTACTGAGCCGCGATTCCCTCAGCAACAACCCGGGGCTTGGCGGAAGGGCACAGCTCACAAAGCGCTGGTAGTTTATTTATAAAATCAATCGCATTTGTGCGCATGCAGTCCACGGGGTCAATGGTAATCGACTGATCATTATCCTCAGATTGTGAATAAACTATTTCTTTCAAAGTGCAGCAACAGCGGACAGCGCCGACGCCCCAACAACCCGTCGTATTAAGCGCTTTGAGACTATATACCTTCAAACGGCACCAAAAGCTGACTGGTGCGCTTACGGTGATTGACGCTTAATGAATCCCGCTTTTACTGCGATTCACCTGGGTGAAACGAGATCCTACCAGGGATAAGGCGATGTCGGCGGCGAAACCACCCCAGTATGTGCGATGCCATTTCTTGCGATGTGACGATAATTTTAAGAAACTGTGGCTGATTATCGTTCGACTGGAGCCTGGGTTGCAGGATGCGGTAAATGAGTTACACCTGGACGTTAGTAAGTTAAAGTGCAGTTGACGGAAACCGTCACCGTTTCTTGCCATTTTCCGGGTGGTCGTTAGGGGAATTGGGGACACGCCTAGAAATGACACCGCATGGTCGATCAGTGGTCCTAGATTTTTCCTTAATGTGCTGTCGCCTCTCGTGTTCAGCCCATGGTATATCCGGGTATCCGCGGGTCCCAGAGTCGTCTAACAGTTTATATGCCGCTAGAAGAAAGCCTCCGGTCAAATTGAATGACGAAAGCACGACCGGTGATAACCGAGATTTGTCAGCTAGTGTCGGATCCAGGTTTCTGCCATCCTTGCGATAAAGTTTGCAAGACATGGGCTTATATCTGTTTTGGTACAGAGGCTACTCCAAAACTCTCGAACATGTTCGTCGAGGAGAATTAAGCAGCTGGAAGCACCTTCCGGATGGTTCTCAACAATTACAGGATCCTCTTACAATTTTAGGAGCAGCGGTAACTGTACCTCCAGAAAATATCGCTGACCCCAGGTCATTCTCGATGCGACCCTTCCGAACTGTAAGATCGGGCTCCGTAAGTAGCATCAAGCACAAACTCCCAGAATTCTGTCTTGCGTTCTTGAGTGTAATTGAAGAGTTGCCGGTGGTGATGGGTAGAAGTGTCTTCATAACAAATGTGGTGACTCTGCTTGAGTTTGCATCAGACGCAGCCGGCGTATATGATGCTGTGTCTGAGTGATCTGCGTTGCATACCTCACAGACTGCAGTCAGTGGATCAGGAGATATTGTATCTACCGCAGGGAGGTGAGGCGTTAGCTACAAAACTAGGAGCCTGTCTATCAGAGACAAACGGTGTCAATGTTGTCCAGCTCTGTTGTCGTCAACAGTTTGTAAACCCCGTCAAGCAGGTCTAAACTCAAAGTGTGGGTCGCGGAGCTAGTATTGCATAACATTACATAGCAAAATCCAAAGTTTAACCTCCTCACCATTACTAATGGATAAGTTCAGGTTCAGATATGAGTGTGCGACAACCAAGCGAATACGGGTCAGTTAATTCGTACTTCTCCAAGTCATTATGATAGGAAAATAATGAAATGCTAGCCAACCGGCGTGGACAGAAGTTGAAGTTCACGAGTTTGAAAATTAGCGTGCGTCCTATGTGCACGTTCTCTCCAGTGAGTTTGGAAACACCACGTAATATGACGAAATGTGGGCCCGAACATTCGGCTCATGAGTTTTATGCTTTCATGGGTTTACGATTCAGTCATTCCGTCTAAGGGGGGTTACGAGAGGTCTCAACAAGACTCTTCAAGCTGAGGTATAGTAGGGAGGATGTTAGCATGATGTTTTAAGCTTTAACGTATTTCGTCATCAATATCTTCGGCAAGCATGCTGACGTTTTATGACTAGTTGGTCGGAACGGCTCAATAGCTCCAGTACCTCACATTTTCAATTGACTAGATAGCCTGTGCCAAAGGAACGCGTCCCCCACATCTGTGGCAGCTGAGAAATAGACGTTTCCCTGGAACACGGTATGTACAAAGTTGCTGTTTGTGTTCAAACTCCAGAAAGAAAGCGCTTGCAAGTTTTGTAGCATGGGATTCATCAGGACAATAAGCAACAGGCCTGTCTAAGTGGTTGTGGGAAAGTGCAGACAAAGACAAAGCTCACTCGATGTGCCTATTCAAGTACCCTAGGTAAAGATGGTGTCAGTTGTGAGAAATATCTAGTCTTTTAAAATGCAACGCAAGTTGGGCTGCTAATTTGGCCCAAGATGGAATGGGTGGTCTCAGTTGCGTCAGTACAGTGTGTAACTGCTAGAGGTGCTTTATCAGAAGGAACCACGATAAATGAGGACTGTGGGGTAACCGTCAAATTAATTGCAGATGTCACTGTCTGAGGAGCTTTCCCAAAATGATCTGAAATATATATAACTGATGGGAAGAAATTGCCACTACCTATCCGTATTCCTACCATGTGCCCGATGCCAGAGAGAGGTAGCAGTGCAGTACCGCCTTACTACATGCATAGTGAAACAAGCTAAGCGTTATAGCCGTGTGGGATCCGGAGGACATAGAGGTAACGGAGTGTGAGCTAGGATGCTAAAACAACAGAAAACACTATAAAATCTGTTGGGACAGGAAGTATCTGCAGCCTGCTAAGTGGAAGGTCAAGTACGGCTTCATGATGCATCAGAGGAAGTAACAGCTGCTAAAGGTGAAGAATGAAACGAAACGTCTGTGATGAGTAATTGTACGGATTTCTCAAAGGGTCCGTGAGAAACTTGCTGGGGTGGACACGACCAATGCAAAAGAATCTCAAGTAGTAAATGTAACTGACAACAATATAAAAGGAACGTGATAATTCGTTGGCAAGCGAGACGTAATGAGCGATAACAGAACCGCAGTCCTTGATTAAGGTGGATGCATGCACTACTGGAAACATTTTCCATGCGTTTCACGAAACTTAGTTCAAAAGATGTGACATCACGTTGGTTTACAGTTTTTAAGGTTATGTCTGAATTATCAGTCGGGGGTCATGTAAGAAACAGCATTTAGAAAATGAAAAAGTTGAAAATCAAAGGGTTTCACCGTTATATTATGTAAATGACATCAGGAAAACGTAGACGTGAGTCGGTCGGTGTGATTGAAGACCGAAAAAGCGGAAGCCCTGAAAACATGGAAAGGCAACTGGGCAGCACTTCGTCAGTGTCTTGAAAGCGTCCAAAATTTGAAAATTCAAGCAGTCGTCTAGTCAGCATAGAATTTGGTTTCTGACGCCGTACAACTGTTTCTCGCACGATGGACATATGGGAGATGAAGATTGAAGTGCAATTTTACCCGATAAATAGAAAAATCTAGACTGGTCATACGGGCTGTGTTGAATAGCGTAACGTAATTCTCCGACATCGTTCTTCAAACGATATCGCTAATGTGTTTTTTTATTGAAATATCTAATGCCTGTAATCGATTATTATGGATTAGCGCGATAGGTAGATGATTATTGGCTCTTTAAAATGTAATCGAATTACAACACAGCCAAAATATATTGAAATCAATATACTTGATGACAAAAAAGCTACTTAGTAGTATTCAATCGTTCGCTAACGATTCAAGGTTCACAACGAGTTGCGCGTAATCGGTTAATCCAGAAATGCCTTTCTCAATATCTAACGGCAGAGAAGATAATCTATCTTCGAAACGGTTAATGAGAAGACGCTCGTGAAAACTGGATTTAATACGGTACTAATTGAATCAATGTACATGAAAATTAAATATCATACCTCGAATGTGAAATATCCTCGCAAATCAAACAAAGAATGTGCCGGTACAACAACTCTGACAACCAGGCACCGTTCAGTAATGGAGGACGATGAAACGGAATTGAGTTTACTCAAACAAATGGTAGTTGGTCGGGTTGAAGCAAAGTGACTGTTCACGCATTGAGAAATGGTAAGAATTATAAGTCACTCAAGAAAGAACATGAAAGGAAAATGTCTTATTTTGACATTTATAAATGTACAGGGGTCAGACTGAATAAGACTAAAAGAAACGGTTATAGTAGTTGGTGTAATAATAAAAATGGTTGGTACTGTTTATTCTTAGAAAAATGAGGAAAGATAGGGCCACCCTTCAACACAGATTAAACAAGGCACAGCAATCTCAAAATAATGCAACAAACCTTAACAAAATCAACAAGTAGTTTCCTGCGAGGGATTTGAGACGGAAAAAGAAAATGGCAGGTAGCCGGATAAGTTGATGCAACCACTTGAACTTGGATGAAACGAAGGAGGGCAGTATCAGCGACACTCGCACTCAGCGCTGTAAACAGTTCATATGGGAATTTTACTAAGGTATTCGAACAGCACAAGCGCCTAAGTAACGCCAGCATCTTATTGTGCTGCCCAAAGATGTCAGCAAGCCACCCGTAAAGACATTTCGCCCAGGTTCAGTGTATCCAAACCGAGGAATAAACCCATCTGTATCAGACTGGTTGTTCAAAAGTCGTTTGTGTTTGATGGTTTCAGCTCTAGTTCGCTCAAAAATGCAGCTTTGGCTTCAGTACGCCGTCTTTTTGCTTAAGTGTGAACCGTCTCTGGATGCTAGTTGGTATGGGCGACGACTGGCTGATTCCTCACGTAACAACGTGCTTAAAAAGCAGATACGCAGCTTCTCTGAGACACCAGTTACTTAACGACAGATAGGGGTTCAACATTTATGTCAGCACATCAGGCCGCTGCCGTTTTCTGACAAAACCCGTCACAAACGAACCGCTTTATGTTGTAATTCTTGGTAACCTAATCATGTAATTGCTTGATTTGATGAAGTTAGCTGGTTATTGAATCATTCGCTAACGATTCAAGTTCACAAGGAGTTACGCGTAATCCACTGATCCGTTTCGGAGATAGATCATCTTATCTGCCGTTGGACATAGCGCTCCATAGTGAAGTATCCTCAGAAAATGGATGGAGTGTGTGCCCGTACAACAAATTTGACAACTATGCACCGCTCAATAACGAGGGACAATAAATGGGAATTGGGTTCACTTAAACGAATGGTCACTGGTTGGTTCGCAGCAAAATGATTGGTTACGCGTCAAAAATGGTATGAATTATAAGCTATTCAAGAAAGAATATGGAAATATACAGGGCTCAGAGTGAATAAGATTAAGGAAAACAGTTACAATAGCCGGTGTAAGAATAAAAATTGTTTATACTGTTTATTCTTAGGGAAAATAATGAAATATAAAACCACCCTTCAACGCTAATCACACAAAGCACAGCGATCTCAAAATGATGCAACAGACCTTAATAAAATCAACGCCGGTAGCCAAGCAGATAACGGCCTCGGCCAATAACACACATCAATTCTAGGTGGTAGTTCTAAACAGGGGCAAAACTGGCGCGAAGTATCGGCTTGAGACTGAGCATCAACAATCGGTATGGGCACCGCTTTGCATGTCCGCAGCCTTAGCCACTGGATAAACGATAATCCGAGATGGACTGCTTTCGTCCAGATGAACCGAGTGGGAAACGGGTGATAACTCCATAGTAATCTTGCTGTTTTCATGACAGAAATAAGCAGACTGCCGTGACAGCATTATTCGAATTCAACTGCATCAACAAATAGGTCAACGAAGTAATTGGCAGGAGATTTTGATAACCATCTGTTACGACCAGACCTGATAGAGAAAAGACAACAGCAAACGCAAGACCGCGAGCAGTATCTATATCACGAACGAACGCAACGATATTGTA